>CM043881.1:26714275-26919662 GCA_024034495.1 Camelina laxa
ACCCGCTTTAGAAAGGAAGACATTCATGCTTTAACGAATGACAAAAGAGGACAACTCACACTCAAAATTTCCCGTGCAATTGCTAATGACAATAAACCTTGTTTTCTTAAAAAAATGATTAGCAAACTTTATAAGTTTTTAGTTCTACTTAATCACACTCACACAACACTAAACAGCTTTAGTTTGCTCTGATATCATACTTCTAGTCGTCGTCTATCAGTTTTCTCCATGTGATTCATGGAACCCTTTGTCGCAATCACTACTCAAATAATCTTAATTTATATCTCATATAGTACTATTTATGGTGGATTCACGGTAATGATCCTGAGTCGAAGATTTGAATTTTTAATCTACCTATTACCATATTTACGCCTTTCATTTCTATATTAAGATGTCTAGTTTTCACTTTGCCCAAAAAAAAAAATAATTGTCTAGTTTCCTAATTTATACATCTTATTATATCCACCATTTCTAAATTGTATGTTTTAATACCATAAGATCAAAATGGTGAATTTTTAGGCGTAAATATATATGATATGTAAATTCGATATATATTTTTGATAAATACAAAAAGATAAATAAACATGTAAACCGGAATCAGAAATAGTTAGATGTTTTAAGTATGCTGCTATAACCATTACTGTTTGCACCTTTACTGATTCGGGCATATATTGGAATAATTGGCCAACGCATAAAGATATAGATTGTTTAAGCCTTGTTTTAGCTTGGACACACAATATAAAGAAGTAGTATTTGAGATATTTTTCGTGTACAAAATAAAAGATTGTTTAAGCCTATTGTCTTTCACATCAATGTGTTTCAAATCAGCAGTTTTATAACAAGTCCAAACTATGCGCAAGAACTCAAATGTTTCTCATATAGCATTGTTTTTGTTGTCAAATCTTGAAAAGAATGAGAGAGATACATTGGTGATTCTTGGCCATTATGCAATCTCGTTACTGGTGGATTCTCATAAATCAAACCCATCATAAAATAATCGGTAGATCTCTTGGAAATACTTTCGGAAGTAACCTTATCAACTAATGCTACAATAATGCATGAATGCCTATGTGTAAAGTAAAGTCAAGAGAGTGCAGAAGAGAGGGACTTGTATGCATCAACGCAGAGTTTAAACTTCTCTTGCGCTGCCGCCTGCGATTTCAACCACATTACCAAAAAACAATTTATCAACACATAAAATCAAAAAAAAAACCTCAAACAATCCAAGAAGCATACCTGAGAAGGCCCCTGGTGCTTATCTGGATGCCACTTCAAAGCTGCAGACCGGAAGCTGCAAAACAAGAAGAAAGCTTTCATGAACACTCACTCATTTGAGAATTTGGGGGAGCATTGGAAGCAAATGAAAAGACTTACGCATTCTTAACATCATCAATTTTGATGGGACCATCAAGAGGCAATCCCAGAACAATCCTCTCAGACCGAGACCCAACATTCAAAGGTTCATCAAGAGACTCATTATTCCAAGTTTTGCTCCTTTGAGATTGAGTGGTCCAGCTCCAGCCTTCTCTCCATTCAAATCCGGATGTCGAGTCTCTCGAATATGAGGACTTTTGAGATTGAGCTGTCCACCTTTCTCTCCATTTGCTCTCAAATGTATTATTTGCATCAGTGCTAAAGTCATCGTCAGGATTTCCTTCTCTATGCCATCCTAATATACAAACAAAATACAGTAAAAACTAAAAAGAGAGCCAAGAGTTGTGCGGTACTAAGAAAAAAGGAAAAGAAAACTCACTTTTTGTTTTCTTATCCCGAGGTTTCTTTCCCCGGCCAGGTGGAGGTTTTTTCTTCATATGCCTATCCCGGATAAGCGGAGTTGGCCCGAAATGCCACTCATTCTACGTATAAGAAAAGACAGTACATGTAAAACACTTTGTGCACACACATTTAAAACGAATAGGTTAGATTGAGAACAATAGCATTACGAATATACCTGAAGCGGATCATTAAATCCCCTGTGGAAGAGGAGTTTGTCAACAGTCTTTTTAGCGCTACTGCGTCCCTTCTCCTTTACGGTACATGTGAATCTTATGGAGGAGTTCTGGGATCAACATTTTGCAGCTTCAGAGGAGAACTAACTCTCTTATGACCACACACTCACACCAAATATATCAAATTCTTGACAACACCAGCACAGGTTTTAAACATGAACTAATCAGCACAAATTACATTTCTATCAACAACCAATCCTTCCAAAGTTCATCTAGAAACATTCAAAGTTTAACACATAGAAAGTACAAACATTTACCAAACCAATTTGGTTGTAATGTCAGCTACAAGACCATATCATGTGATCCCAAATTTGATAATAAATCATAGATTTACAAAAAAACCCATATACCAATTCCTATTCTTGATTCTAATCCGATCAGTGCATCAACCACAGGACCTTTATTCAAAGTTTCATTGTTCATAAAAATCTTACCTTTGAAGATCTTTCGCCTTCAGAAGCCTTATCCTGCAACCAAAATCAATCTGAGAGCATCAAATATCAGTGTACACACGGATTCAAATGATGAAGTCTTTATAGAGAAAGATCTTACGGAACCATTCCTCGATTTCTCAGACAAAACACTCGTCGAATGAAATGGAGCCAAACGAATTGCTTCTGGTGATGACAATTCTACAATCGAAGAACTTTTCAGGGAAAAGAGGCTTCTCAATCTCAACATAGTTGGATCCAACCCACAAAGACAAAAAATGTAAACTTTCAATAAGCAAATGCAAAGGTTTAAAATTTCATTGACGCCAAATGAGAGAATTTGAGGAAGAAATGGGAAAGAAGACGACGGAGAAAGGTTAAAAAAAACAGAGAGCGTCAGGGTTTTTTAACCGGGCCGGTTAAATTGTGATCCGGTTTAAGTTAGTCCGGTTTAATTTGGTAGATTACGAAAACAGAGCATATAGAGAGAGATACAATCCAAAATCAAACAATGGTAGTTTTTCATGTTTGAATCAACCTCAGAGCAGAGAATCATACACATACGTAAAGATCTAAACATAACACAACTTAGTCGAAAAAGTAATTAAAAAATCCAGTCAATGAACTGACATTGCTTTCAAAAGCTTACATTGGTTCTGCATTCAGAACCCTCAAATCTCTTCTTTTATCATTCATTCATTGATTCTCTCTCATTGAGGAGGAGCAGGGCTTTTAGTTGACATCTCTCTGGAATCATGACTAGATGTTCCTTCACTTTCACTGATTGGGAACTCTTGGCTTGACAAAGCTATCTGTCTGAACTTCTTCATGTCAGCGTTGTAAGATGTCTGACTATAATCCGAGCTTGCTCCTGATGACCCGTAAATGTTACTGTGTCCTGGCTTCACACCTTCGGTTAAAGCATCTAGTGACACTTCTCCTTCTAATGCTCTCACTATCTGAAAACCAAAACATGTTTTGTTATCATTATCTGACCAAAAACAAAATCAAAATTTGGGTTGCAAAGAAGTTTGATTTACCTGGCTCATCTTTGGACGTTTACGGCCAGAATGGCGAATGCTAGCAGCAGCACAAGTTACCATTCGAGCCATTTCTTGCGGGTTGTAGTTGCCTTCAAGCCTTGCATCTGCGAGCTCGTTGAAGTTTCCATCTTCTAGTGCTTGAACCATAAGAGGCCGAGCCTGTATTTATTCATTTATAATCACGAAGCAATCATTAGTGCCAATAAAGGTGAAAACATTCACAATTCTTGTATAACAAGAAATTTATTTAGCATATACCCAATCTACTAAGGTGTCATCCATGGTGCTGCTATTATCAACCGGTCGTTTACCAGTTATGAGTTCGAGTAACATGACGCCGTAAGAGAAAACATCGGACTTCTCTGTTAATTTACCGCTAGATGCATACTCTGGAGCAAGATATCTACACATGTTTTTGCAAAGAAGTAAATTAGATCATTACAAAGGTTCTGTTTCTTGATTGACGCGAACACTTACCCGAAAGTTCCCATCACACGAGTAGATACATGAGTGTAGTTATCAGAAGTTAACTTAGCTAATCCGAAGTCAGCCACCTGAATTCACAAATGCCATAAGTCACCATCAGCTTTAGCAAGTTACCTTAACAAAAACAAAAACTGGAATGCGGCTACTAGTTTATCACCATTGCATCAAAGTTGAAGTCCAAGAGAATGTTTGCAGACTTGATGTCGCGGTGAATGATCCGAGGATGGCCTGTGTTGTTTTCTCAGCCAAAAATAGAAATCACTAGTCAGAGACAAAGCTTATGTTTCATGCAACATTGGTTAAGAAAATGAAACTGGTGAATGTTTGAAGCGTACAGTCTTCGTGAAGGTAAGCGAGTCCTTTCGCAGCTCCTAATGCGATACGCATTCTTGTGGAGAAATCCATTACCGGAAGATTTTTCCCTGAACCAACAACAACAACAACAAAGATTACAAATTTTCTTGAATATAGTTCAGAAAATAACTTTGTGCTATAATAAGTTGTAAGTGTTCTAGTTACCATGAAGATGATATTCCAAAGTATTATTAGGAACAAACTCATAAACCAACATCCTCTGTCCATCAGCTATGCAATATCCAACCAAAGAAACAAGATACCGATGATGCACACGGCTAATGATATCGACCTCAGCTTGAAACTCCCTCTCTCCTTGGCCACTACCCGATTTCAAACTCTTAACCGCAACTTCTTTCCCGCTAGGCAACACACCTTTATGGACATACCCGAATCCTCCCTGTCCTAAAAGGTTAGAATCCACAAACCCTCCCGTTGCAGCCGCAAGCTCTTGGTAAGTAAAAGTGCTTTTATTAAATCCAAGGGCTAAAGCAGGCGAAGGAGGAGGCAAAACCGGGCGAGCTGGTCCAGAGTACAATTCAGAATCTTCTCCGCTTGTAGGCATCCGCGGTGGAGGAGGAGGGGGTGATGGTCCACCGCCTCCCCAACCACCACCAGGAGATTGTTGGTTTTGACCTTGTGAATTAATGTGCCAATTTGGATAATTCTGTGAAGCATTGTTGTTGTTGTTGTTGTTGTTTCCATAGTATTGATATTGATTTCCTGAAACAATAATATAATGAACAACTCTAATCTAAGCTTATAAAAATGTGTTAAAACATGTTTTTTTTTTTTTTTTTTTACCTTTCATGGGTTCATCAGGATAGTAGGAATCTTGTCTCTTCTTTTTGCGTCTAAGACAAACAATGATAAGCACAATCATCAAAAGTCCAGCTCCAACTAATACACCTATGATGATACCCGTATTCATATTACTTCCTCCTCCTCCACCACCGCTTCCTCTGTTGCTCCCTCCGCCAGAAGGAGTATTTTCCGAACGAGAACCGCCATTGTCTCCCGACGGCGTGGATCTGCTTCCACCATTATCTCCATTATTCCTAGAAGGAGGAGAGCCGCGTGCTGGTGGAGATTCATTGCCACCGCCGTTTCCTCTGTCTCCTCCACCACCACTCTGTGGCGGTGCGGGAGGAGAATTATTAGAGGCATTGGGAGGAGAAGGAGCTTGTGGAGCTGGTGGAGATGTGGAATCAGGAGGTGGCGGTGATGATGAGCCTCCTTGAGGAGGAGTAGGAGTAGGAGGAGATGGAGCCGGGGGAGAAGAGGAGGTTGAATTGGTATTAGAC
Organism: Camelina laxa; assembly: GCA_024034495.1. Taxonomy (NCBI): domain Eukaryota; kingdom Viridiplantae; phylum Streptophyta; class Magnoliopsida; order Brassicales; family Brassicaceae; genus Camelina; species Camelina laxa. The sequence continues at coordinate 26,719,903 of CM043881.1, forward strand.
GGTGGAGATGGAGAAGATGTAGAGTTTGATGGAGGAGGAGCAGATTCAGGGGAAGAAGCCATCGGAGATCAAAATTTTCCGGTAACGAAAATATAAAACTCTCCGTCTTCTCTCCCTTAACCACTCAATTATTCTAACCAAAAAAACGTAATAGAACGGAACATAATCAAAATGGTTGTTAATTTGGGCAAAACCTCTTTGTCTTATTATGTTTCGTTAGATCGTTTAACAAATTTTTTAAAAAACAGGTAACAATGCTAAATATGAAAGATTAGTACAAATTTAGTTAAAGAGATAAGCATGAAAGTGTGTACCTTATAGAAAGAGATTAAGGGGGAGAGATCGAGTTTTTTGAGCATTTGGGTGAGAAAATGATTATAGGAATAAGGGAGATTTTGAGATTTGCTGTGTCTTCATTCCGAGAAACATGCCTATTCTTTCTCTCTCTGTCTGTCTTAATAACAGTTTTGTGTGTTAGTTACTAATAATTGTAATAATCTCCGGTCTAATTTTTCTCTTTTAGGCTCCGTGATATTAGGAGAACTGAGGATTGTTGATTGAATTCCACGTAACCCCATGCATGCTTCTCTTGTTTAATTTTGTCCGTCGGATTATATTACTCCTCTCTAGATCATTCCACGTGGTTTTTTAACAACTTAATTTAATACTAGAAAAGAAGTGTAGTTGCAGATTTAATTTTGAACAGTTCTATTGGTGTGGGTATAACTAAAAACGGTTATGTGAAGTTATTACAAGAACTATGGTACGAATTTTGAGCTAAATCTTGGTTTTAATCGCACATGTATATTGATATTGAAACAAAAGACAATATGTGCTGCGTCATGTCCCTTTGGTAGGAATAGTCGATAGACCACATCTCTTCAATCTTGTTCAATTCACAAAAATGACACGAACAGGTAGTTTATTTTAGAGTTTTTGAATTTTGATCCTTAGTCATTGATAAAGATTTATCCCATGGTTATTCGTTTAGAGTCTGTAATTTATACCAGTAAGACAAGCAATATATATTCTTTATTTAGATAGCATTAATAGGTTCAGATTTAAGTACTGAAGCTATGATCAGTTTGCTAGTAAGCAAATATATGAAATGTAAATCCAGTGCCGTGCCCAGGTTTATCGGGGCTTAAGGCGAGCTTGAACTTGGAAGAAGAAGACGGACACAGACGGTATAGAAGTTGGTGAATTTGGGATTTTCAATTTCTTTGTCTATTTTTCTTTTTAAAACCTAGGTAAAAAAGAAATTATAAACGCCCAAACTAAGGGTATTGTTTCACATATTAGGGTACTGTTTTCCTTTTCTAAAATATATGAAGTCGAACCTGGATTGCTTAGAAAATATTGAGACTCCCAAAACCATTAGGATGAACCATACTTTCAGGAATTGGGAGCCTTTACAAAAATTATATATTTGGGGGCCTGAGGCAAATGCCTTTTTTTATACCCATAGGCAGGGCTCTGTAAATCCCTAGCTGGCTAGCTATCTCACTAATCTTCTTTTGGTCATAAGGCTTGCGCCTTGTTTAGAGGAAATCAGTAAAAAGATATATATAGAGTAGATTGGAGATAGCAGATGTATATATATATATATATACCAGAGTTAAGAACTTAACAGACTTGCCAAAAAGATTATTTAAGATTTTTATGGAACCAAAAAAAATTATGTAAAGGGTTATGTATATCATCTTGTCATTGTACCTGCGTACGCAACTATATCAGTTCTGCATTCGAGTCAAAATATTCCACTAAGTTTTCTATCTTATGTATATTAATATTTCATGAAACGACTTATATATATAAGCTTCAAGAAACAAGAATCCTCCTGCGTGGGTCATGGTCGGTTGCTCCCATATCTTTTTGACACATCAGCGTTTGACAGTGTATCCCACACCTGCACACATATATTCATTAGTTTCCTATAAAGAAAACATTAATTTGTTATATCTTGTATCATCAAAATCTCTACTCACATTTAGCTTCCCCTCTGAGCCACCAATAGCGAGTAAGAAGGGGCAGTCCGCAGAGAACGAGACCGAGAACACTTTTCCCTGATTAATATGTCAATTTTTGGAATGGGTAAAAACAAAGAAACCAAAGAGAAACAAGTGGAAGAAGGAACAAAAAATTCTTTAATGGCTCTTACAGCATTTGGCATGTGTGTAGCGATCAATGATGGTTGATTGTTTGAAAGATCCCAAAGTTTCACACTTCCATCCTCAGATCCTGTAGCCAAAAGCTGCATATCTCCGAGACATAAATCTAAACCACACTATACTATGAATCAATATGATAAGGCACAAGAGAGAAAGAGAGACATGTATGTACGTACATTGGGCGCATGTATGTTGTATGATATGGAGGGGACTTCAGCATCATGAGCATGGAGAATGAAACTTGGTGATAAATCAGAAGCACGTATATCAAAGCCTTTCACAGTTCCATCTTGGAGGCTCGCCTAACATGGAGAAGAAAAGATAATGAGTCACATCAGTTACCTCAGATATTCACATGCCTATCAGAAGAGAAAATAAAGAGTAATGCACCAAAAAGGAGTGTTCACTATGAGGATCCCAGGCCAAGCTTTCGACTTCGCCCTTGGTAGACCATTTCAAACCTGAGTGCGAAGGGTCCCTTCCATCTTTCTATAACATATATACATATAGATATAAAAAATAAAAACTGATCAACATAATGATAGAGGCTAATGTACAAGACTCGACACGTGGATGGAACAAAATAGTCACCAATACAACAGTGCGATCACGAGACCCACTGAGGAGTACTTCTGGAGCATAATGGTTCCATGCGACCGCCTGAACCTGTTAGTCAACCAACACACACAATAAACCATGAGAATGCCACAGATGCTTGACAGATCATGAAACAGTTTTTACCTACCTCATTCATGTGATGCTCCATAGTGAGCTTGCATTCCCCTGTAGCCACATCCCAAACCTTAACTTTTTTGTCGGAACTGGCACTAGCAACTATGTTCCTATTGTTCCAGTTAAAAGTCAATAATGTGAGAAAATCTTGATGATAAGTGTCAATCATGGAACCACCAAAGAGAATGTGTATACCTAAACTCCTTGTTCCATGCAAGATCAATCACTGATTCAGAGTGGCAATCTTCTGATGTCTAGAGTGAGAGAAAGACAAATAACAAAGTTACAGCATGACACATTTTAGAATAATAGAGGATAGCTAAAATAACTTTTCAAAAGTTGGTTTGTCACACCTGTCCAGCTATTTTTCCCAGTTGTATACAAGGTAGCAGCTCATCATCCACCTGAAAGCAGTATATAATCATAACCTAATGATAAATAAAACAAACGTAAACCATCATTAAAAGCCAGTTTAAAATTTACATGATCAAGATCCCATATCTCTATAAAGGAGTACTTCATAGATCCGATAGCTACAAAGTTCCCTGCCAAGGAGTACTTCATAGATCCGATAGCTACAAAGTTCCCTGCCAACGTCATAGCAAAACTTGACAAAAAAAAAAAAAAAAAAAAAAACAATGTTACATCACGTCCCAATGTAACAATGTTACATCACGTCCCAATGTAACATTGTTAGAGCAAACAATGGAACAAAACTACAAGATCACGATGTGGATCATGACATCGTTAATAGAGGCCAGCGAATGAATCAACATAGAGTTAAAATGAAGTGCGAGAGAACGTCCACGTCTAGAGGTATGCCTTTACTTAATGAATAGTTAGCTATTATTTATTAAAATAATACCATTTGTCTACTACTTTCTAAATTCTTACTAAGAAAATAGAGAGTGGGGGCAAACTGTTGGGTATAATTTTAATCATATAAATTATAATAGATAAATTCTATTATAGTTATGATATATTCCATAAATAATGGAGAATTATGTATTCTCCAGAAGATTCTATTGATATGGACTGTAACGGCAAGCATTGAGTCAATACGGGCCGTAACTGGACCTTGACACCGACTGTGTTCCTTGACGAAACGACATTGTCAAGAGAATATTCAAAATTGATCTCATCAAGAGAATATTGGAAAATAACCTTATCTTGTGAAGGGAATATCGGAAAACGGCCTTATCTCATGAAGAGACGGTCACACGAATCCAAGTCCCATGAGGATTAGGGTTGGGAAGGTTGCTCTATAAAAAGGGAGCTACGTCTTCATGATACGGGAGGAAATCGAGAGCAAAGGCAAGATACTTCACGAAACTTCAAGACGCACGACTCAGTTCATAGATTGACTCATTGTGCTTGATTTCTTGTACTTTGCAATCGATACTTTGATTAATAAAAGCAACTATTCAACATCTGTTTCTTGTTTCCGTAGTCTTTAAACGAATCGATTAATTTTGCCCAAACAATTATTGTTTTTATTTTTTTTTGGATAAAATATTATGCAATAAAATCATATGCTAAATATGATGATTTGAAAAAAATACTTATTTTGTAAGTTTTATATTGTTAATGATTCTAGACAAGTACCCGTACTATAACACTGGTTAAATTTTATTTTATACAAAATTTTGTATATTTTCTATTTTAAAATCAAATTTTAATATGTTGTATTAGGTGTTGACTGGTTCTCCCGCTACCTCCCGCAAACGCTGCGTTTGCAGGTGGTAACGGTTGCTAGCGATTGGAACCAATCACACAAGTGTTGACTGGTTCTCCCGCTACCTCCCGCAAACGCTGCGTTTGCAGGTGGTAGCGGTTGCTAGCGATTGGAACCAATCACAAAAACCGCTTCCAATCGCTCCTAATCGCTCCCAACCGCTTCAAACCACCGAATTCCAAAAGCTGCTTCCCGCAAGCGTTTGCGGTTGCGGTTAGAATTTTTTTTTTTTGTAAAAAAACTTAAAAGAAATTAATGATAATGAATTTTTTTTATTATATCTTCTATCTAATCATTTTACTCATTAAGGATGAGAGAAAATAAAGTACGGATACGATTGCAGAGATTATAAAATAAACAATGGGAAGAAAATAATATTCCAATAAACAATAACCCGGAAAACTTGATGTAAATTTTTTAATGGCACATCACACATAAGTTCAAAAAAATCTAAATAAATATAATATTTCATCAGAAATTTAAGAAAATAAGATTATTTGTGAAAAACATTAAAACAAATCACTAATGACTCTTCTCAACTCTCACTTAACCATTCCTACCGATGCAACTACGGACTCACGATCTAAGAGAAAAGATCTACGATCTAAAACTCATGTTTTGTCATTTATCACATAACTTGATTAAACTTTTGGTGAAAATACAAATGTATAAAGGAATAAGTATTTCAATATGAAATTTATTTGTTTTTTGAATAATTATTTTAGTATTTTTAATAAATTTTAATTATAAATCAAGTTTAATAAAAATTTTGGTATTTTTAAACATTTATATACTATATATGACATTTATTATGTTCCAACCGCTATTGCACCCGCTGGTCAACCAGTCGTAACCTCCCGCAAACACACCAATTTTAAACCGCTAAACCAGTCGTTCAAAACGCTTAATAACACTTGAAACCGCAATCGCCCGCTTCCGCAATCTCCCGCAACCGCAACCGCAACCGCAACGTTTGAACCAGTCAAGCCCACAAACCGGTTCCAATCGCTCCTAATCGCTCCCAACCGCTTCAAACCACCGAATTCCAAAAGCTGCTTCCCGCAAGCGTTTGCGGTTGCGGGCAGTTGCGGTTGGATTTTTTTTTTTTTTTGTAAAAAAACTTAAAAGAAATTAATGATAATGAATTTTTTTTTATATCTTCTATCTAATCATTTTACTCATTAAGGATGAGAGAAAATAAAGTACGGATACGATTGTAGAGATTATAAAATAAACAATTGGAAGAAAATAATATTCCAATTAACAATAACCCGGAAAACTTGATGTAATTTTTTTAATGGCACATCACACATAAGTTCAAAAAAATCTAAATAAATATAATATTTCATCAGAAATTTAAGAAAATAAGATTATTTGTGAAAAATATTAAAACAAATCACTAGTGACTCTTCTCAACTCTCACTTAACTATTCCTACCGATGCAACTACTGACTCACGATCTAAGAGAAAAGAGAAAAATCTACGATCTAAAACTCATGTTTTGTCATTTATCACATAACTTGATTAAATTTTTGGTGAAAATACAAATGTATAAAGGAATAAGTATTTCAATATGAAATTTATTTGTTTTTTGAATAATTATTTTAGTATTTTTAATAAATTTTAATTATAAATCAAGTTTAATAAAAATTTTGGTAATTTTTAAACATTTATATACTATATATCAAATTTATTATGTTCCAACCGCTATTGCACCCGCTGGTCAACCAGTCGTAACCTCCCGCAAACGCACCAATTTTAAACCGCTAAACCAGTCTTTCAAAACGCTTAATAACACTTGAAACCGCAATCACCCGCTTCCGCAATCTCCCGCTTCCGCAATCTCCCGCAACCGCAAACTTAGCATTTGAACCAGTCAGACCCTTAGTTTATATACGTGAAGTTATTTCAACAATGTATATTATACATTATGATTTGAATGTCATTATAAGACATAATTTTATGAACTTGATTTTTTAAAAAGCGAGTTATTATATTATGAGTAAAATAATATATTGTTATACTTTTTGTTTTAATACACTTAGATTTTTGAAATTATTTCATATTATAGTGACATATTATTGACATTGCTATAACAAACCAATTTAGAGTGTTTATAGTTTCTAACTTTTATATCAAGTTTCAATATTTTAAAAATATTTCAAAATAAATTATTTAAACTTTATTATATTATAGAAAATTATAAAATTCAACAAAAAAGTATGACATGGAATTTAAATATTCAAATTTTGACCCATTACTCAGTAAAATTTTTAATTCAATAAATATTATTTTTAAAGAATAATATTATTGAAACTTGAATATTTTATAGACTGAATCATTTATATTTGTTTTAAAAATTTTAACTTATGGTTTTTCCAGAAATAAAACTATTTTTAATTATAATAAATAATATGATAATTTATTTGTTTCACAAAATAGACTCATATATAAAAATGAGAGGTGAAGTATAATGATAATTAACAAATTAATATGTTAAGTTAAATATCAAAAGATTTTATTTGATGAATAATTTAATAAAAAAAATTAATATGGTAAGTTAGATGATATCAAATGATTCTTTAAAATATATTTATTTAAGATTTTTGGAAACAAGAAATACAGACTATACAAATAATATAAAACTTAGGGGGAGGTATTGGTTTAGGATTTAGAAAGAATTTTAATGACTTTATGTTTTTAAAAATCTTGCTGATTTTTAAAATCATAGAAAATTAGAAAGTAAAAATGAAGGATTCTATAAGAGATTGTTTAGGAAGTTATTTTAAATCTTGCTAATTTGTTTTTTCTAATCTTGTAAAATCTTTCAATTTGATGAAAGAGTTTTCATGACTTTTGTTATGAAGGAAATGATATAAAATCCTAAACTAATAACACAAAATTTGAATTCATTAACAATCCAAGATTATTTTGTTTTACTTGAATAACATAAAACTTTTAATGACATTATAAAACTCTTAATCCAATAACACTAGATTTATCAAGATTTTAAATAATTTTTTTACAAATCCACAGCCAATAACACTAAATTTTAAAGAGTTTTAAAAAATCTTGATTGAATAACAACATATTTTACATAACTTTTAAAGTCATTAAAATTCTTTCTAAATCCTAAACCAATATCTCTCTTAATGTATAACCTATTTGTAACCAAGTTATTAAAATTATATAGTCTACAAAACATTGTTGTGTACTTCTTTTTTTATTATATAGGAGATCTTAAAAGTCCATTACTATTAGAGGTTAACGATTTCTCTAAACATTTTTGTGTTGAGAAGAGTAAGAATAGACAGATTCAAAATTCATATCTTGAGGCTCATTGTAGTGATTGTGACAAAGGGTTCCATGAATCACATTGACAAAAGTGATAGACTAGAAGTATATAGTAGCTTAATTTTATCATGCAAGTGAAAGTAAGTGGGTAGTTGTTTTTTATTGCATAATATTTTTTTATTATTTTATCCATACAAAATATTAGCTATTTTAAAAGTGAAAAATATAATTGTTTACAATAAAATTATACCATTTTCGAATAACATTTAAAACTTTCAAAATTATTCAACTTTTTTAAATATTCCTACAATTTATTATAAAATATAACTAAGTATATTAAAATCGGTTTAAAATATTATTTGTTTATTAACTATAAGTGGTAAATTTATTATTAAGCCAAGAAGTAGTAAAAGCTTGAGATTGTTTTTTTATTATTTAATTTAATGTAACAAATTCCTAAAACAAATTGATATATATATATATATATTAATCAGATTAATAATAAATAATTAATTTATAATTTTAAATTTATTTTTGAAATCAATCTAATTAATTTATTTTTATTAATTTTACTTAATAGTAAGTTCATAGGAAACGTTTTGCTACCATAATAATCAAAGGTAAATAGTTAAAAACACTCTTCCATTTTCCTACGAATTTTTCTATGAATTTTACTACAGAATGTTTTTTTTTTTTATGAAATTCTTATGGGAGATTTTTAAAAATACCTCTTTTTTTATGTCACTTTTCAAAAATATTATTTGATGGTGTTTATTTTCAAAAATAGCCATTTGTAATATATAAAATGACTAACTTCTAAACCCTAAACCTCAAATACTAAACCCTAACCCCTAAAAACTATAGGAAAAAAAATTGCTAGCTACACGAAGTATGCGAGAACGCATGTTCACACATGCCAACTATAATATTGTACTCTCAACTACACGAAATAAATGTATTGCATGACCACATGCATGAACTATATAACGTCATGTGGTTAACACCATAAACATAAAATTCCGGTACACCGGTTAACTGACTCCGGCATCGACCAATATTGACCAAAAAATATTCCATTTTTTTATGTATACTATTAAAAACCAAAAATATAAATTGTTATATCAAATAGTTTCTATAATCTTTAAAAAAATTAGACATATTCTATATTATATAACTAAATATTTTGTTTAAATCTTTAATGTATTCATTCTTATAATTAGTAGTTTTAATTTTGAAGCTAAACTAATAGTTAAACAAAAATTATTAATAATTATTTTGAATTTATATATATATATATTAATTATATATATATATATTTCTACAGTCAAATAAATTGTTTTGCAAACTCAATTTTTTGGATCTTCTATATATTAAAAATAAATGTTGTGTGTCTTTGTTGTTTACAATCAAATATATTTCTTTTATTAAATAACAAAAAATATTGTATTGAAATAAATCAAATAATAATTTGATGATTTTAATTGCAATAGAAAAAAAAACTAATTATTATAAGACTGGATGAATTAACAGATATATAATATATTTTTATATTGCAAAAATTTAAAAAAAAAAGTGAAATGAAAAATCATTAATAATTTTTTCAGATATTAAAATTTTCATTTTACCATGAGTATATAACATTTTTCGATAATTCTAATGATTTTGATATGTATTGGGTTTGGTTCTAAGTATTTTGTTGTAGAAATATTTTTTGTGGTTGAGAATATTAAATAATATTAATTTTATATTTAGATAAATTAAGTAAGAAGTTGATGTTTTTAAATTAATAAAGTTAAAATAAATAATATCTTATGAATGATTTTTTTTCAATTTTAGTTAAGTTTTGAAATTGAAAAAAATAAACTATTATAAGACTAAATTAATGGAATTATATACAATATATTTTTATTTTGGATCCATATATGTTTTAAATTATAAAACACTATAAATTATTCCTAAATAGTTCAACTATTTTTATTTTTTTTTGGTTTCTAAAATTAAAAACAAAAAAATATTGCATATTTTTATTGGTCAACATCAGTCAACGCCGGTCAATATTGGTCAACACCGGACTTTGATGAACGGTGTACCGGAATAAGATGGTTGTGATGTTGAGCACATGTCATCATATAGTTGGTATATGTGACCATGCAATACATATACTTCGTGTAATTGGCGATACATTTTTTAAGTTGGGATGTGTGGCCATGTATTGAACAATACTTCGTGTAGGTGAGTATTTTTTTCTAAAACTATATCCTAAATGTAAAAATGTAAACTCAAATCTAAAAAAAAATTCTAAACATTATTTTAACATATTGTATTTGTATAAACAATGAAAATGTTCAAAAAAAATATTTTTTAAAAAAAGTATTTCAAAAAGAGCATTTTTAACAAATTCTCAATTCTTTATTAATATAAATTGAGATTCATACGGGACAAGTTTTTACAAAATGATTTTGTAGAAAATGGTAAATCTTCCCTCCATCGACTTTTATTCTCCTCCTTTGAACCGTCTGACATCCTCCCCTCCTTCTTCCCTTACATCTTCTTAAACACACTTGTTATAACTTGAGGTAGCACATGTATATATGTAGTTCGCTAAAAAACAATGCTAGATCTTGTCTTTCCAAGTTTCTCTTTGTCTCTTAAGGCTCTCCCTATCTCTGGCCACTTGGTATATGTACAAAGTGGTTATATATTGTCTCTGTTCCTATTGTTCTTACAGTTTCAACATATCACTTCATTTTGTTTTTTTTTGTCATATGTCACTTCATTGGTAATACTGTTACAAATTTCTCACGCTACAATAATAAACAAATTGCATTCTAAATTTCGGGGAATAATATGAAATATTTGTATTCAATGATTATCGGTATCATCCTTACAAAAACACATTTTGTAATAGATATGCCAAATCACGTTGGACTATAAAAAAAAGGCCAAATTATTCTATAATATAGCTATGAATCTATTATAAATCTAACCTAATTATTGAGTCTCTTGGTTTGAATCTCTAGTCCATCGCGATCACCACGAGGACCCCACCACCAAAAAGCTTCTCCATCTCCTCCAGTGGCACTCCTTTCGTCTCCGGCAACATAAAAAAGAAGAACCACCATGCCGCCACCGCTATTCCGGCAAACACGAAGAACACGCCGCCTGTCGTGATCGCCTTCGTCATCGATAGAAAACTCATTGAGACCGTCGCATTCATGATCCTATTAACCGCAACGCCTATGCTCGCTCCCTGAGCCCTAAGTCTCAACGGGAATATCTCGGAGCTGTACACCCACGTGATAGGCCCAACCCCGATGGAGAAAAACGCTACAAATGCATACGTAGACACGATGCTTAAACTCAATGCCCACGCTAACCGCCCAAACCGCTGAACCATCGTGAGACTAACCGCTAAACTGGTCAGTGCGAAGACCATCCCACCTGTGCTTGTCAACAGAAGCTTTCTCCGACCTACCTTGTCTAGCAAGAAAGTAGCTATTATTATGAAAATGGCCTTAGTTACACCTACACCGACCGTGGCTAGTAAGAGCTTGTCTTTCGAAACAACTCCGGCTTTCTTGAAAATCCTCGGACTGTATAACACGACGGCCTCGATCCCCGTGGCATGCTCGAAAAAGTGTATTCCCACGGCCGCGATCAATATCAAACGCACCGCAGGTCGCGGTTTTATTACCAACTCCCTCCACACACTTTTGCCGTGATTCTTCTTAACCCTACAGCCAACTGCTTTCACTTCTGTCTCTTCCTCTATGTCCGCCGCGATTAGAATATCTCTGAACCGTTCTTCGGCTTCTTCTTGGGTGTTAGATACCAAAACCATTATTTTCTTTGCCTCTTCTAACCTACCTTGCATCACAAGCCACCTCGGAGACTCGGGCATTTTCGTAATCCCAAAAGCCAGTATCAAAGAAGGGAAAGCTGCGATCCCAAGCATCAATCTCCATCCGAGCTTCAAAGTCAGTTTCCCAAAACAGTAGTTCGAGACATAGCCAAGTAAAATCCCGAGACTAATACAAAGCTCGGGTAGAGAAGTGAGAAAGCCTCGGTGTGAAGCAGAGGATATCTCGGCAGAGTAAACCGGAGCTATCATGAGAGCAAACCCTACACCAACTCCAGCTATACATCTTCCGACCATCAAAACAGCGTAATTTGGGCTGTAACCCATAAGAACCGAGCCCACTAAGAATATCACGGCGGAGAGAGCAATCGTGTAACGTCGACCGATGACGTCAGAAGTTTTTCCCGCCGTGAGTGATCCGACGAGAGCACAAAGATTCAAGATTCCGGCCAAGACTTCGATCTGAGTGTCGTTTATTTTTAGATCCTCTCTTATAAATATCTGAGCCCCGCTCATAACTCCCGTATCTAAGGACAAAACACAAGAAAAGTAATTAGTGAAAAAGATTCATTTATATAATAAAATCATAAATTTTATTCCATTAAATGATTAAATTATATGATATGTAAAAATGTTTATACCATATCCAAAGATGATGGAAATGATGGAAGCAACAATGGCACAGCCGCAAGCAAATTTGTTCATATGAGTTGGGTTTGGATCCGACCCGGGAGAAGTATGACCATCAGCATGAATCATGGTGAGTTTTTTTTTTTTTTTTTTTTTTTTTTTTTTTTTGTTGTTGTTGGATATTAAGAATAGCTTATTAAATCGATTACATGTCTTTCATAGTATATATATATATACACATAAATAATTATGTCGACGGTCCACCACTTGGATCTCTATAGTGGGAAATGACGATCAGAAACTTCACTGTTCCACAATCGACAGTGTTCGTGGGTGCCCACGCATTCTGGTACGAGAATCACATGTTATAGATTTCTGGAAAATATATAACATGTGATTTATGAATTTGCCTTAAGATTTTGATGTATGATACCTGAGAAGTATATCCAACAAAAAAAAATTGAAAAGAATTCAAATCATTCACAACAAGTTAAAATGAAAGTGGAAACATAGGTAACGGATTTAACAATAGCGTATGTGGTTCGAATATTCGATGATTAGAGAATAATATATCTTACCGATTAAATGCAGATTTTTTGGAGATGCTAATATGCTACTTGTAAAACAGGTTATTATAGTTTTGCAAGTTAATTAGGTAATAAAGTTGTTCTCGACCAGTGCATGTAAAATGAAAATCGTAGGTCGTATATGTGAATTCATTCATTATTGTTACATATGCTAGGATAAGATTATATCCACCATTTCTAAATTGTAGGTCATCAAATTTAATACGATAAGATCAAAAATATTTCTAATACTATAAAAAAGTCTCTATCTTATTCACTTTCGGCATTTTCCTGAATCCTGATCTATGTTGAATAGTGGCGTAAGCTTTAAAGATTCTTTTCCACATTTATATAATTTGGTGAACTAAATGTATACGGTGCAGTTTTTTGTTATTCATTTGTTTTTTTTTTTTTTGTTTTTCTTATCGAGGTCCAAGAAACTTGTTTGGTGAAATATTCCTATAGCACGTCATGGAAAATCGCTACGATGAAATCTCATGTACTTTAGAAAGACAATAACTTATTTCAGAATTCTATTTTTTTTTATATATATTTTAGACAAGTCTACAAATCAAGTGATATAGTCATATAGTATAAAATTAAAGATACAAAATAAGATGAAAAAAAAATTTTACACAATTAATATGATCAATAAAAAATATAAACAGAAAGTAAATATGTATAATCATATATGATAGGCAAAAACGCTAATATTGGGGATTTGTAACTATACAAAAATTCTATAAATGCTCAAACGTGACAAACCCCACGTAAAAAGTAAACTTTTGATTTGATTCCTTGAAAGTTATATTTGGTGAGCTAAAAAAAAAGATAGATACGTACGTGCGTTGCAAAAACATAGTTTAATTTGATTTGATTTCTTAAAGATTATACTATAATGTGAAAAAATTAACTCAAACAAGTAGGCAAATTGCATACCTTTTTCACTGTTTAAAGGAAAGGCATGTATATTCGCTATCAAAATTTTAAAACCAAACGAGAGATTAAATGAATTTGTTGTGTAAGAAATGATATATGTTAAACGCACAAATCTTTGGTCTAAAGGTGGAAGCGATCAGTAGTCAGATTAATCCGAACCTTGACATACATTTTCAGTCCACTGCTGATTGACCGTGTGACAAATTAACAAGACAGATCAATCATTTAGGTCAATGATTAAAGTGTAAATCTTCTGGAAGAAGAGGAAGAGAAATTGAAAGTGATATTGTGTGTATTAGTTAGGATACATTTGGCCGACACAGCCAGAAAGATAAGTTTGGTTGGGGACTTTCCGATACAATTGATAACTTGGGTAGGTTAGATCATCATCATATGGGCAGGTCTTATTTATCTTTACTTTATTCAAAAGTTTCACCAAAAATAAAAACACAGTATTCTGTATTTGAACCATGTCAATACATTTCCATTTTGAAAAATGTATACATTATAATTAATTAATTTTTCTCTTTTTATCTCCAAAACTATAACAATTTTTAATTGAACTATTAGAACATAACTAAAATCGAAATCACGCGAATCACAATAATGCATAAGTTACTCTATGCACATGAGAATATTATGTTTTCCCCCTAATATCACGAGAGTTGTGACTTTGTGATCACGTTGTTGAATAAATGGACAAAGTTTCATTTTTTTGGTTTTTCGGAAGAATACAACATTATATAAGTTTTTAGATTTTCTACTTGAAGGACAAACGTAAGACAAAAGGCACACTTCCAATTAGATGTTCACGTCATCTTTAAACACTTATCTACTTTATTAGTTTTTTATAACTCCATACAATATTCAATAACTTTAAAATAGTTTTAATAGCAAACAATTCAATCATATAAAAGTAAATATATTAATTAAGAATTATGTATGATACTAAAAATTAATGTTTTCTAACCAATATTAAGTTAAATAGTTATCAGTTCTCCACATATGTTAAAGTTCAAACTTAATCAGCTATAATATCTAATATATAAAGAATATATTCTTAGGGACACTTAGCAAGTTAGCATATATATATATATATATATATAATATATATATATATATACTAGTAGTCATTCCGTGCGTAGCATGGATTTAGGTTACATTGTTTTTGAATATTTTTTTTTATAATTTTGAAGATTATTAATTAATACAATATTAATTAAATAAAAATATTATGTGAGATTTGTGTTACAGTATGAAAGTTAGTAAAATGTGTATCTTTCTATTTATAAGAAAAATTGTAGTTAATAGCATATATAAAATTTATTACTTAATTGTATAATATTTTATACTAATTTTTATATTAATTTCTATTTATTACGTAAATGTAATTTATATTTCTTCCGGGTTTTTACTTGTCGTTTAAGTTTTTCTCACATGAATTAACAAAAAACTATTAAATAATCAGTTTTACCCTTAATTAATATATTTTATAAATATTTTATTGGTCAAAACTTTCAAACAGCAGAGATAAAATTGGAATATTCACCAAACATTTTCATTGAAAACCTAAAACGACAACTAAATTAAAATAAAAGGAGTATATCATTGTTATAGGAGTCACATAAACTATGTGAGAGTTATAGATATGCAATCATTATATATTAATACTTTGTCTTATATATGTAATTTTTTAAGTGTTATTATTAATCATTCATTGATTACTATAAATATTATGAAAGTTACAAAATTGAGAGTTAGTACAAAATATGAGATTGATGAGACGGAATAGGAAAGTTAATAAAAAAATGTGTTAGGTTTATAAAAATACATTATTGTGAATTAATAATTAAAATTGTCTATTTTTTTAAATATATATTCAAGAGTTATATATTATAAATATAAATCTATGAAAGAGCATCTTAGCTAATCAAATCATAAATTTAAATATTTATATATTCACTTTTCTCTTTAAACAGAAATATATACAGTTATCTCTTTATCACAAAAATATATTCAATTCTTATTTAGCTATTTAGAAATTATATATCAAATATATACTTTAGTTTTTTTTGTTTTGTCAACCATTTGGCCACAAAAAACCGGCCCATTAGCTAAATCCCTATATTCGTAGGGAGCATGACTCAATCCTTGGTGTATGGTGCCTTCTGCATTAAGGACTTACATTGGCCTTGTGTAAATGGATTGAAAATAAAATCAAATAATATAATATCAAGATCATGTGAATTATTTATATCAAAGTGTGGAAATAAAACAACCACTTATTATGACATTATTTTATACAAGTCAAATATATATATTATAATCTTATATCCTTAAACTATTTAATTATCAAATTATTTGTTAAGAAAATTTTTTATTATGTAAATTCAATTGAATAAATTTGTACACTAAAAATTAAAAAAAAAAAATGACAATTGTGAAAGAAAAGAGCATCAAATGACAATCTTTTGGAGCTTGCCAAAAAAAATTTTACTTTAGTATTAAATGATATAATATAGTAAAGTTTCTTTCAACTCTTACTCTAAGAATATGACGCCCATCATCATTATACATTAAAATTCTTTTAAAATCAAATACACATACAATTTTTTATTTTCTTTTATAAATATTTTAAAATGATTGCATAAATCATCAAAATATGAACAATAGTAAAAATAATTTACATTTTTGGAAAAATTATTCAAGACTTACTAAGATAATATTTCTATTATCCGAACAAAGATACTATTGTTACCGGTGTTTTGTTGTTCGTTGGAAATTGAATTGAGGATAGAATAGAAAGTAAATGTTTTAGTTTTCACAATAATCTGAAAGAGGATATGTTTATATGGTAATAGATTGTTTTTAGAAAACCAAACTTTATAGAATGTTTGAGGCTTTAAGAGAGAGAAGGGATTGAGATCAAATATTAATGATCATAAATTCGCAAGTGTTTCAAAATAATAAGTTAAAAATTAGAAGTAATATAAACAAAAATGAAAATTGAGGAAAATAGTGGGTAGATCCGTAGATATAAGAAAATGCATAAAATAATTTTATTATTTCAAATCAAAACATAACTGATTATGTTTATAATTTATTCTGAAATTCATAATATAAAAACTTATAAAGTTTATGTAATTCAAAAATACAATGACGTTTGAGATAATAAGTGTGAACCGAACAAAATAATTACAGAATTAGAATAAAACATCTCACAATATTAGGTGGCTCTAGATTCTTGGAGGCTGCATATGTTTCTGATTAAAGAAGTGAGGAAGGAAATGTTGATGGTTTTTTTTTTTTTTTTGGTCTTATGGGTCTGTAGTTAATTAGGTTCAAACTATAATTAATTAGGTCCAAACCAAAAAAACACAGATGTCAAAGAAAGAGTAAGCCAAATGTCATCTCCTCAGCAAAAGTTGAGAAAAACCTTCTCATATTACATAATATAAGATATCATAACTTATGTAACAATTGAATTTATAGTGACTTATATACATGTACTTAGCATTATAATGATACCCTATAGAGGAAAAACTATTGTGGTGTCATGGTTAAGAATCGTAGTGTTTTGTTGAAGTTAGGGATCATATCTATTCTCTTTTATTTGATCAAAAAAAAAAAATATATAGATATCTATTCTCTTTTTTGTTGTTATTTTTTAAAGGTTATTTATAACGTTTTTGTTGGAAAAAAATGTAGATTTTATCTGATTTTGAGTTTAGTCGGCAGTCCTGTTTAATATTAGTTATTTTGGTAACAAAAATATTGTAATGTATTTATAATGCCTGGTATATGTAATCATCATTATAAAGGGAAAAAGCATTGTAAGTGGGAGGAAAGTGATGGACGCAATTCAGAATGGAACCGAGGCCATCAAAATTGGCCAAATTATATGTTGGTATACGATTATATTATGTGACATGGTGATAAAGGTCTTGAAAATATTGGGACACGTTTTTATTGTTGTTCTTTTTCTTTTAGATGTTTTTGTGTGTGTGCGCATAATGTGGCAGTAGGTAAAAGAATATTCTCATTTAAATAGATATGTAATTAGTTAACTACGAGATTTCAAAAGGTAAATTTTTCGTAGTTGATGTAGTAGTTTTGGTTCAATCTTATAAGCGTTTTCAATATTATGAAGGAATTTAGTTCAAAATGAAATATTATTTCCGATGAGTTCCAAGATAGAGGAAGACAAATTTGGTTGCACGAAAAAGATATCCATAAGAAAAGAACAACTGGTGGAATAAGACTTGACACATGACACTGCTGATTTGTGTACGTGTCTCGATTTTGAACATTTTTATAAGATGTTATATATATATGAGTATCATTCTTAAAAGTGTCTTTATTTGGAGACAAGTTGTAAAGGACAAAACAATATTCTTGAAGATTTGGAGGAATTAAATATTTATTTTTATAATGTAGTTAAATATGAATTCTCTCAGTAAAACTTTGGGCTAAGTCCATTCCAAAAAACTCAAAATATTTAAAAAGAAATGCTGACGTGGATGCACCATAAATGAATAAAATGTAACTTTATATATATAGATTTGAAAAATTAAGCCGATAAATATGGACTTGAAAATCTAAACTATTAAAAGGGAAGCATTTTTAATAAGTAGACATAGATTAAGAGATTATTACAATAAAATGCCACTGAAAACTGGATAGGGATAAGTATAATACTTGAAGCCAAACAGATTGAATTTGAAATTAATTGAAGCAAACAGACTGATACTCATTACAGTTGCTGAACAAATATTAAAAGATATTATCGCATAAAAATCGGGTATAATTAAAACCTACCATATACCATCTAACTAAATCAACCCCATATAATATAAAAAACTAATTAAAATACAAAACATTAATTATTATATTTAAATCGTATCCCTAATAATTAGTAACTACCATAAAATTACCACAAAGCATTAATTACCATATTTAAATCCGATTTTATATTTAATGTGAATTATTAACATAACATCCCGAATCTTTCGAAATATTACCAAATATGCAATCAAATATTGTATTAATCATTATCCAAATTATACTCAAATATTAAATGTCTGATTTGAAAAACCAAAATTTGCGGAAAAAAAAATCAGTAAACACATCATTAGGAAATCGATCTAAATTTATATTTATGTAATTTAGTAACCATTATTAACCATATGTAAACGAAAATATCAACAAACCATTAGGAAATCTATACTTATTTTCTAACAGACTTTTATATACTTATATAAATAATTTAGATATTCTCTTAATACCATATTTGGATGGTTAGGAGCATATTTCTATTTTCAAACTAAATATTACGTGATTAATGGGATTGTATAAAGATTACTTCTTATCAAACCTAATAACTATCTATAATTCAGCCGACTTCTTTTAGTATAAATATTGTAGTGATCAATATCATTTTTAATTCACTAAAAACTCTCAGCATCTCTAGATAGAAAAGCGATAACAAAAAAAGCTGGCTACACATTCTGGTGCAATAAAGTGAAAATACTTCAAGTCAAACAATACACTGCACAATGAGAAGACACCTTTTTAAGTTGTTCTTGCTGATTATACCGTAAGATGACTCTCATGAGATAATAATTAATACTCAATTATATCTCTCATATCACTTATTAACTTTATCTATTTTAAATTCTTTTGTTCTTAGAGGTCAAAAATATGAAGAATGCATATGTCAATTGATTTCAGAGATTTCTGAAATTTGGAGAAATCATGGTGTTACGAAAAATTTATTATGGTTCCCGGATAAAAAATTTATTATTTGTTGGTAAGTGTTGTTTATACTTAAGTAACAAAATTATCTTAGGATTAATTTGAGGTTTGGAGAATACCAGAGAAGTCTAAATATGATCGATTTCTAACTTAGAACAGAGTTTTATAATGTGAGTAGTCTTAATTAGTGTTCTTCGTTCATATATTTTCCATCCTCATCAATTTTGTTTTCGATATTTTGTAAAGATCATTGAAGGAAGCATCATGGGACAAACGTTTCTAATTGTTTTTCTTCGGAATATATAATTGGTTGTATCTTTTTAATATACTAATCATGTATGATGACGTCTATATTGTTATTTCACTAAACAAACATTCAAGATTTTAAAAAGAGATCATACCTTTGTTTTAGAACACTAATTGCTATCGGTAGTTTGGAAAAGCAAAAGTATTGTTAAACCAAAATCGAAATGTCCATAACAAAATACTCCATTTAATAGTATAGATATTTACTATAATATTAGCTACAAACACACAAAAAAAAACTACTTTAATTTAAACAATCTAATTACTTTTATAGATATATAGGCAATTAGTTTAGGAAATCTCAATAATTCTATATTATTTTGAATATACCAAGAGGTCCAAGACAGTTAATATATTTTCTAAATCTAATATTAACTATATATTCTTATCCCAAAAAAAAATAGTAGAGTAAAATGTTAACTAAAAATAAAATAGTTAATGTAAAGCTATTTTAATTGTAAAAATAAAAAATATATTTTTACAATATTAGAAAATAACCCTTTTTTACAAATGGATAGTTAACATTATTTTTAGTATATATCACTAATAAAAATTTAAATTGTATGAGATAAAATATGTTTAATATCTGTA
Source organism: Camelina laxa (assembly GCA_024034495.1). NCBI lineage: Eukaryota > Viridiplantae > Streptophyta > Magnoliopsida > Brassicales > Brassicaceae > Camelina > Camelina laxa. The sequence goes on from CM043881.1 coordinate 26,740,480, forward strand.
GCCAAATATTTTAATTCAAGCTAAATATATTATTTTATATTTCATTAATTATTTTAGTTAGTATGATAGTCTAATAGGAATTCATATTTAAACCACAATTATGAGATAGAAAATCATATATGGTATAAGAGATACCACTTTCTCTTACTATTTTTTTGTCACAAACGTACGTGCGGGTCTAAATCTAGTGATCTATATAAAAGAAACATATATATATATATATATATATATATATATATATATATATATATATATATATATATATATATATATATATGCAGCAGAGATAAAGGTCTATATAAATTGATAACACTATGTGGAAAATTTTGCAGATGCAAATAGATAATAGATGAGTTATGCAACGGACAAAACAAGAGATCGAAAGGGAATGTCAAGAAAATCTCGAGACTACAAAGAAGGAGAGACGAAATATCTTCGAGTCCCTCTGTGAGTCTGTGTCTTTAGAAAGTTTGCTGCATGATTTAGTTAAAAATTTTTAATAGAAAAGAGGTAACAGAGAGCAATAATCAAAACCTTGGTTATGACAAAGCATAGAACAGAGATATTGGTGAGCAAGGGAATGGAACTTAGTAAGAGAGAGCTAACAAGCTCAAACCCTGGAGAGACTCACTCAACGCATCCATCCCCGTCTTGGGTCATTAAGATTAACTGGTCATTTGTAACAATGTGACGTTATTTTTTTTTAATATCATGTTTTGCAGAGAATCAGGTAATTTGGATTACCTCAATTTGGCCATCACCAAAGGCATGATTCTCTGTGATAGACAATCCCCAAACAAGGATTTTCCCCCGGAAAGATCCGGGAACCAGACTATTGCGTCCGGTTCAATTGATGCTTCTAACGAGGGTCATTGGAAGCCCAGACCCAGGACTATATTTCAGTCCTGAAATTCTAGAACAGAGATCTTCCACCGAGGCTCGGTAGAAGCAGAAAGGACACAGATGTCCTCCTCTCGCGGGGGTACCAATATAGTTCTCGAACCCTAGTGGGACTCCAATATCATGCTGAGTCACCACCACTTTGCTGTTCGAGTATCGTTGACCTTTCCTCTATTTAATAACTACTTATTGATTTAAAACCACAACTTAATTCCCGGTCTAATACGGTCGAGTAAACATTTCCGTAACCAGAAAATTGTTACGCTCGGCTCGTGTGCTAGGGTTTTTTTTAGTTTTTTTTTTATACTTTTTGTATAAACAAGATTTAGCCAGATAAAAACGATAATCAAAATTGATGTGATGAAAATTTGCAATGCACAAAAGATAAATATTATCATTAGTAATATTTGGGACTACAAAACACGGTCCAAAAGGAAACACACACACTAGACAAAAACTCCAAATAAAAGTAAAGAGAAACAACCAACTCAATCTAGTCTGCACTTGCTGTTTCAAGTTTGGTTTGTATAAAGCTTCACATTTAAACCTATAAACAAAGTAAATAAGAAACAAAAAAGTTTTTGTTTTAACAACCCTAATCAGACTTGGCGGCCGAAGCAGCAGCTTGAGCTCTAAGACGACCAGTCCTCCTAGCAGCAATAAGACCAACCTTCTGTCGACGAGGTGCAATCACGCCTAACTGTAGTGGCGTGACCAATCACCAATGTGTTGATGGTTACCTCCTCCATGAGGATGCACCACTAGCTAGGTTCATATCCACACCATGCACGAATTCATGAGTTTCTCTTCACCCGGTGCTTGTAGTACGCGTTACTTTCACCGAAACTCCAATAGTCACGGATGTTGGTGATAATTGAGGACTGCTCTTGGAAACGGGTCTCGATCGAGAACCTATTAAGCCAATCAATAGTCACTACATGGCTCTCTCTCCACCGGCATTCCTTGAACGGCAGGGGTTTGGGGTGACATATAGTCAATCTAGTTAATACTTTAACCTTTTGCACATACGACGTTATACCCAATTTAATATTATGGTTCGTTAAAAAATCTGAACATACCAACCAATAGAAAGTTAAGCGTATGTGATACAATTAGGACTTATATATCAAACAAGATTCGGATAGAGAACAATTAATAATCAAACTTGTGATGAAAATTTGGAATGTACACTATACTCCATCTCTCCCTTAGAGATTGATATTCTGTGATTTCTTTTTGTTTTACAAAGATTGATGTTTTACCAAACTTTTGTAAACTTCAATAAGTAATCATTAAGAAAATTTGAAAACCTGAATAATCATTGGTTTATAAATATACTGGATGAGGACCCGCCTGATGTACGGGTTTAAAATTTTGTAAATTAAAATTAAATTTAACTAAAATATATTAAAAGTTGTTGTACGTATTTATAATTTTTTTTTGATATAATACACTGATTTATATACTTTTGCTGTTAAAAGTGTATTTTTTATATTAAAATATACTTTATGTTACAAATATATTCTTTATCACCACCAAGAAAATGTTTATATGAACACATTAAGCCAACTATTTTACTTTCACTTCTACATAGTTTTTTAATTACTAAAATTATTGGCTCAAAAAACATTTTGTATAAAAAACATATTACATAATATACTAATCAATGATGTATCATCACAATAATATATGACCACCATAGAGAAACCTCGGCTCCATCCTCATCTTCCACCCTTGGGAAGATAATCTTGCGTCTAACCTCCTTTACCTTCTTCCCTTGGAAAGATTACCTTGTGTTCAACCTTCTCCACCATAGAGAGAACCTCAGCTCTGCCCTCCTCCTGTGTGGAGAGAACATGTTAACGTCTTTTTTCTATCTTAAAATGGCTTGCTCCAACAACCTATGAAAGTTAAAAACCATTTTCTAACGTCACAAAATCTTATGATAGTAACTAGTGTTAATTTTTCCAATGTATTCATGGAAGTGTCTTTGACACACCATGATGTAGCCTCTGTCTCTGTAATGCCTCAACCGCCACCTTGCTTAGTGAGTCCATATCTACTCTCAATCCATGGGCCCGCCTTCCTAAGTGGGCCCTACATCTATTTCCGGCCCGTGGATCCACTCATATTTGATGATCGGTTTGTTACATATGAGAAGCTTTAAAAACTTGTTTATCGACCCTACAAATCAACAAATGATATTTTCCTGTGTTTTATCCTCACACGCATAGTTCCGACAAACACTTACAGAAAGGTCACCCATCGTGAAGTTCTCTCAGGACCCTTGACCAAAAAATAAGGGTATTTTGGTGATATATGTGACTAAATCAATTATTTTAAACCTTTCTGTAAACCAGGATGTCACAATCTTTGAGCTCCTATGGATCTATCAACAACGATTTATGTTTTTCTAATCTATCTATCTATGTTTGTTGTAAGCTTGTGTTTGATTAGCCTATTTTATCTATCAATTAGGTTGATGAGCTTCTACTCGTTATCTCCCTCTAGGATTGAATGAATAATGGTGAAACGACCAACCTTTTTTTTTAATAAATAAATAATAAAAATAATAATACTAGTTAACTACAACTAGTGGTCCCATACCCACTAGCCACCTAACCACATTCACAATCCAACAGCGGAACAACATACCAATAAATATCCAATAAAACAATAACCAATAACCAAATAAGTAATATCCAGCATAAATTCCAAACAGCATAAATCAAACAACCAGCAATCCTAACAATGCCAGGTAACCATATAATCTAGTCCCTAGAACATCCTCCCCTTCATTGCCTTTGATTCCACGATCACACTTTGCCTTTACCTGCACCACAAACACAATTGAGATGCATGAGTATTTGATAAACACTCAGTGAGGCAATCCTCCCATCTACTGGGCTATACACACAAGCAGTAAGATCTCTACATGCCACAAACAATAATCAATAAAACAAACCAGGCAATATACAAAGCATGCAACATCCATCGTAACTGAACAAGGGGTGTCGACCGACACCAGATGGTGTCGATCAACACTGACTATCTGGTGTCGACCGACACCCTGCCCGACACTCCCGAAAACCCTAGTTTGTGTCGACCGACACCTCCTCATGGCATCGATCGACACTCGCCAAAGTCCCGAGCCGTCCTCGCGTTGGTGTCGACCGACACCCCAACTGGTGTCGACCGACACCGATACCGAGCAGCGATTTCCCTCGATCAGAAACTCCGAATCTCGCCTCCAATCTCCTCCAATCCGCTCCTTGCACTCCCAGAAGCCAAACCCAGCCCAGATAGCAACGAAATATCATAGAGAACTCAAAGAAACAACCACATAAGCACCAAATCACATAGAATCTAGAGATCTTAGCTTAGATAAGCCATGGTCATGCACTCACCTCTTTGCAGGAAGTTTCTGACCAATAAGAACGAATCCCTCACTCCTAGCAAGCTTCTAGCTCCTTCCCAGCCTCCAATCTCTCAAGAACAGCCAAGAAATCTCCCAATCTCACTCACAATCTCAAGAACACTTGTTTTCTCTTTTTTTTTTTCTTTTTGAAACCAAAAACGGCGACCACAACCTCTGGAACACGACCTAGGTCGTTTCCTTCCTTTTAAGACCCGGTTCAATGGTTTTCCTTAAACCAAACTGAACCAAATCGATTAAAAACTCATTTTGATCGAACCGAAAAAATAAGTGGTGTCGACCGACACCCCCTTGGTGTCGATCGACACCCATCCTCAAAAACCAATTTTTGGTTTGCGGATGTTACAATTCTCCCCCACCAATCTAGATTCGTCCTCGAATCTCGAACAACCATCAGTCAAGGACTCCTGTGCAACCGTCTCCACGGCCCGCACTCCTCCGACCGATCTACAGAAGGTCACCTCTAGGCGATAGACTCACGCTCCAGGCGTCATTTGCTCTTGACTTTTTTTTTTGGACTTTCCTTTACTCATAGGCCTAAACCTTGAGTTTTTATTGGCTCCTCATCAGACCTAAGTCTGCATGCCAAATGTTGGCTCATCATCAGGCCGAAGCCCGCATGCCATAATATATAAGGAAAAGTCCAAACTCGTCTCTCGGGTTGCCACCCTACAGCGCGCCCCCGGATCGTCATCCGAAGTCGATATACCAACCATACTCCCGAGCCACAAAGTCTCTAAATATGGCAGTACTAGGAGAACCTAAGTCCCCCAAGAGTCGCGAGCAAACGATTCTGAACACGTCCGTGTCCTATCCCTATCCAGGTTTCCTTCCCGTGGCTCGCGTAAAAACATCTCAATGTCCTACCAACCACATATTCCCTCACTGGAATACCTCATGACCACACAAGGATCATATACGCCACAAGGGCCGCCACAAAGGCCAAACAAAATGTCCTAAAGAGGACCGCCACCAAGGCCAAACAAATGTCCTAAAGAGGACCGCCACCAAGGCCAAACAAATGTCCTACAGAGGACCGCCACCAAGGCCAAACAAATGTCCTAAAGAGGACCGCCACCAAGGCACTCTGGCTCAACAGCCCGCCACAAAGGCCATCTGTCCCGAAGGACCGTCACAAAGACCATCTGTCCCGAAGGACCGTCACAAAGACACTCTGGCTAAACAGCCCGCCACAAAGGCCATCTGTCCCGAAGGACCGTCACAAAGACACTCTGGCTAAACAGCCCGCCACAAAGGCCAAACAAACGTCCTAAAAAAGACCGCCACCAAGGCCACACAGATGTCCTAAAGAGGACCGTCACAAAGATACTCTGGCTAAAAGCCCGTCACAAAGACCCCACAATGTCTAAAAAGACCGCCACACACGGGCACACTGACTCAAAAGTCCGCCACTAAGGCCACACCCAAGCCCCTTTTAAGGCTCTCCACCGCTAAAATGGACAAATTCTAACTCCCATAAAACTTTCCATATTTAGCACTTTCCATCTTTGGAAAACTTCTATTTCAGGAAACTTTCTTCCAAAACCCCGCCTCACAGAAACTTTGTACCCCGAACACCACCTCATCTTGTTACTGAGTCGCACAACCAACCACCCCAAGCGACCGAGTAACAAGAGAGATGGGCTGGAATACTCCATTCCCGCTCCAGCCACGGATACAGATGGGACCCGGCTAAACAAGCTCAAGTCGCGGCTTGCTCCTCATACCACTTCTTGAACCTTGCCTTCATCTTTGCCTCAGGCTCCCAAGTCTGCTCCTCCACACCATCACAGTCCCACAAGACTCTCATCAAAGGAATCTTCTTCTTCCGAAGTTCCGTGATCCTCCTCTCGAGAACCCTCACTGGTCTCGCCTCCAAAGTCATGTTAGGCTGAAGATCCTCAGGAATCTTAGCCAACACCTCCTCTCCCTCACGGAGACACTTCCGCAACATAGACACATGGAAAACCTTATGGAATGCACGCATCACCTCAGGTAACTCCAATCTATATGCCACTGGTCCAACCCGCTCAATCACTCTGAATGGACCCATATACCTCGGACTCAACTTAGTCTCTGACAATGACCTGTTCGGACCCCGCAACATGGCCATCTTGAGGTACACTCTGTCTCCTACCTGAAACTCAAGATCTCTCCTCCTCCTATCTGCATAACTCCTCTGCCTATCCTGAGCCTCCTTCATGTTCAGCTTGAGAACCCGAATCTTCTCTGAGGTCTCCTCTAGCACCAAACATGCTCCTCTCCCCCACCTGAGTCCAGCATAATGGTGTACGACATGGCCTCCCATACAAAGCCTCATAAGGAGCCATCTTAATACTTGCCTGATAGCTGTTGTTGTAAGCAAACTCTACCAGGTTCAGATGATCTGCCCAATGGCCACCCCAATCCAACACACACATCCTCAGCAAATCCTCCAGCGTCTGGATCGTCCTCTCTGACTGTCCATCAGTCTGGGGATGATAAGTTGTACTCATATGCACCTTAGTGCCCATCTCTGCCTGAAATGCCTTCCAGAACACCGAAGTGAACTTAGAATCCCTATCAGACACAATGCTCGCTGGCACCCCATGCAACCTGACTATCTCCCTCACATACTTCTTAGCCAAGACCGCTGCTCCATCAGTCTTCTTAATGGCCAGAAAATGTGCTGACTTAGTCAACCGGTCCACAATGACCCAAATAGCATCAAAGGTCCGTGACACTGGCAATCCTACCACGAAATCCATAGTGATCATATCCCACTTCCACTCAGGAATGGGTAAACTCTTCAGTAACCCGCCAGGAACCTGATGCTCAGCCTTCACTAGCTGACATACATCGCACCTCGAAACCCAACTAGCCACATCCTTCTTCATCCCGACCCAATGATAGTACCTCTTGAGGTCACGGTACATCTTGGTCGCTCCTGGATGAATGGATAACTTGCTCGCATGAGCCTCTCTCAGAATCTCCTGTCTCAACTCCTCATCCTTGGGCACACACACACGACCGTGCACCAAGATAGTACCATTATCTGAGACCTGATACTCTGAATCAACATCCTTAGAGGCATTCACTAGCCCTAAATCCTTCTCTTGAGGCAACCGCACTCTACTCAGAAGATCTGCTCTATCTACTGCTTCTAAACCCAACGGTTCCTGTGAAACAGCACATAAGCTCAAAGCACTGATCTCCCCTACCAGAGACTCCATCTCCTGCTCCTGAGCCGAAGCTACCCTCTTCCGACTCAGAGCATCTGCAACCGTGTTAGCCTTACCAGGATGATAGGCTATCTCCAAATCATAATCTGCCACAAGCTCCATCCACCGCCTCTGTCTCAAATTCAACTCAGGCTGAGTGAATATATACTTCAGGCTCTTATGATCTGTAAACACCTGTACCTTTGCACCATAAAGATAAGATCTCCAAATCTTCAGGGCAAAAACTACAGCACCCATCTCCAAATCATGAGTAGGATAGTTGCCTTCATGCACCCACAACTGCCGCGAAGCATAAGCAATCACCTTCCCTTGCTGCATCAGAACACAACCCAACCCAACTCTAGATGCATCTGTATAAACCACATAGGGTTCTCCCTGCTCAGGCAAAGCCAACACTGGCGCAGTAGTCAACATCTCCTTCAGGCTTGCAAAGCCTTCCTCACACTCTTCTGACCAGACAAAAGGAACATCTTTCCCTGTCAACTTAGTCATAGGAAGTGCTCTGCTTGCAAACCCCTGCACAAATCTCCTGTAGTAACCTGCCAATCCAAGGAAACTCCTGATCTCTGTGGCATTCTGCGGTCTAGGCAAATCTCTGATAGCCTGAATCTTCTCTGGATCTACTGAAACCCCCTCAACAGAAACAATGTGACCCAGAAAGCCCATCTCACGCTGCCAGAAACTACACTTGCTCAACTTGGCAAACAACTTCTGCTCCCGCAGCTTCTCCATAACTGCCCTCAAATGCACTGCATGCTCCTCAGGACTCTTAGAATAAACCAGGATATCGTCGATGAAAATGATGACAGATACATCCAGAAACTCCTGAAACACACTGTTCATCAATCTCATAAACGCTGCTGGTGCGTTAGTCAACCGAAAGGCATCACCACAAACTCATAATGCCCATACCTCGTCCTGAAAGCAGTCTTCCTCACATCTGCCTCATCTATCGGTATCTGATGATAACCCGATGCCAGATCCACCTTGGAGAACCAAGTAGCACCCCTCAACTGATCCAACAACTCGTCAATCCTCGGGAGAGGGTACTTGTTCTTCACAGTGACCCGGTTCAAACCCCTGTAATCAATACACAACCGGAAACTCCCATCCTTTTTCTTGACAAACAACACCGGCGCTCCCCACGGTGACACACTTGGACGGATGAATCCCTTACTCAACAAATCCTCTAGCTGCTTCTTCAGCTCTGCCATCTCTGCTGGAGCCATTCTGTAAGGAGCCTTGGATAACGGTGTCGTCCCCGGTTCCAGTTCAATGGTAAAAGGATCTGACCGAGATGGTGGTAATCCCTGCAAAGACTGAAACACATCCTCAAACTCCTCCACTACTGGGATACCGCTAACCGTAGACTTCCCCACTGACTCTGGCATAGATATAGTAACCAAATAAGCCTCACGGCCCTTCTCGATCATCTTTCCAGCCTGAATGGCTGAGATCACGAGACTCCCTGAAGTCGGTCTAATACCCTGAAAAACCAACTTCCCTCCTGGACGCTCAAACTCTACTCTACCCCGATAGCAATCTAAATGCACCATATACCGATGCATCCAATCCATCCCGAGAATAACATCATACAGCTCCACGGGACTGATAAGTAAATCCGCTGGCCATGACTCTCCTGCGATCTGAATATCAATTCCTCTAGCTCGTCCAATAACTCTCAGGAACTTGCCTCCCGCAACTCTAACAACTCCTGTACGCTCTCCAGGATCCCCGCTGATCCCCGCACACTCTGCACACTCTGGAGTAATAAAGCTATGCGAAGCTCCAGAATCAAACATAACGTGGGACTTAAACCCGCCCACCAACAAGGTCCCTACACAAACCTCATGTGTTGAGAACCTAACACTTTATCACAGGAAACATAAATCTGACCCTACTAAAATTCACAAAATTAAGTACCAGAAATTATACCTGTGATCCCCCGGCACGGTTCCACCAGTCTCCACTGTCGTGTAAACCCGAGGCCCCTGCTCAATCCGTGCCACCTGCTGACCCCAGCTGCACCTGCTGCAACGCTGCCACTGCTGTCGGCTGCAGCTTGGGACAAAAAAGCCTGATGTGCCCTGTCTCCCTACAATGATAACACACCCAAGGTCCTGCCGTCGGAACACTCCTCTTGGGACAACTAGCAACCCTGTGATCCCTGCTCCCACAACCGAAGCAACCCGCACCACTCGGCTTCTGCGTAGCCTCCCACTTCCTCTTGGTTCCCTGAGCATGCCTACCGCCCCTGCTAGAACCACCCTGCTGCTGAGCCTTACTAGGCTGAACTGCTGGAGCTACCGCCACTGACTGTGCCCGGATATCCTCCTCAATCTCTGCTGCAGTCTCAACCAGCTCTGCACACGTAGCATAACTCCTCCCTCTACAGTGAACTCTCAAGTCATCACGTAGAGCCCTCAAGAACCTCCTGATTTGAGCCTCCTCAGGCTCCATAGCCCGACCTCCATAACAAAGAAGTCGACTGAACTCCAAGTCCAACTCCCGCACTGACCGTGTCCCCTGAGACAACTGAAGGAACTGCACCTCCAAACGATCCAATGCCTCTCTAGGAAAATACTTGCGGTTGAACTCCAAAACGAAGTCAGCCCAAGTCATCTCCCGCTGCACCCTCCTAGTAGCCACAGATCTCCACCACAACTCAGCATCACCACTCAAAAAGTAGACCCCTATGTCCACCTAAAACTCCTCAGGACATCTCAGAGTGTGGAAGTTACGTTCCACTCTCGTCCTCCACGCATCCGCAGCAGTAGGATCTACACCTCCTGAAAACTGCTCAGTACGCAACCGACCCATCTCTGTCAACATGCTGAGATAACGAGCATGGACCCCAGCATCCGCAGCCACTGGCTGCCGCTCCTCCGCCACCACTGGTGGCACCACCTGAGCCTGAGCCAGTACCACAGGTGGTAACCGCTCTAACACCTGGGGGTCAGCAGGTGGCACGGATTGAGCAGGGGCCTCGGGTTTACACGACAGTGGAGACTGGTGGAACCAGTGCCGGGGCGATCACAGGTATAACTTCTGGTACTTAATCTTTGTGAATTTTAGTAGGGTCAGATTTTATGTTCCTGTGATAAAGTGTTAGGTTCTCAACACATGAGGTTTGTGTAGGGACCTTGTTGGTGGGCGGGTTTAAGTCCCACGTTATGTTTGACTGGAGCTTCGCATAGCTTCATTACTCCAGAGTGTGCAGAGTGTGCGGGGATCAGCGGGGATCCTGGAGAGCGTACAGGAGTTGTTAGAGTTGCGGGAGGCAAGTTCCTGAGAGTTATTGGACGAGCTAGAGGAATTGATATTCAGATCGCAGGAGAGTCATGGCCAGCGGATTTGCTTATCAGTCCCATGGAGCTGTATGATGTTATTCTCGGGATGGATTGGATGCATCGGCATATGGTGCATTTAGATTGCTATCGGGGTAGAGTGGAGTTTGAGCGACCAGGAGGGAAGTTGGTTTTTCAGGGTATTAGACCGACTTCAGGGAGTCTCGTGATCTCAGCCATTCAGGCTGGGAAGATGATCGAGAAGGGCCGTGAGGCTTATTTGGTCACTATATCTATGCCAGAGTCAGTGGGGAAGTCTACGGTTAGCGGTATTCCAGTAGTGGAGGAGTTTGAGGATGTGTTTCAGTCTCTGCAAGGATTACCACCATCTCGGTCGGATCCTTTTACCATTGAACTGGAACCGGACGACGACCGTTATCCAAGGCTCCTTACAGGATGGCTCCAGCAGAGATGGCAGAGCTGAAGAAGCAGCTAGAGGATTTATTGAGTAAGGGATTCATCCGTCCTAGTGTGTCACCGTGGGGAGCGCCGGTGTTGTTTGTTAAGAAAAAGGATGGGAGTTTCCGGTTGTGTATTGATTACAGGGGTTTGAACCGGGTCACTGTGAAGAACAAGTACCCTCTCCCGAGGATTGACGAGTTGTTGGATCAGTTGAGGGTGCTACTTGGTTCTCCAAGGTGGATCTGGCATCGGGTTATCATCAGATACCGATAGATGAGGCAGATGTGAGGAAGACTGCTTTCAGGACGAGGTATGGGCATTATGAGTTTGTGGTGATGCCTTTCGGGTTGACAAACGCACCAGCAGCGTTTATGAAATTGATGAACAGTGTATTTCAGGAGTTTCTGGATGTATCTGTCATCATTTTCATCGACGATATCCTGGTTTACTCTAAGAGTCCTGAGGAGCATGCAGTGCATTTGAGGGCAGTTATGGAGAAGCTGCGGGAGCAGAAGCTGTTTGCCAAGTTGAGCAAGTGTAGTTTCTGGCAGCGTGAGATGGGCCTTCTGGGTCACATTGTTTCTGTTGAGGGGGTTTCAGTAGATCCAGAGAAGATTCAGGCTATCAGAGATTGGCCTAGACCGCAGAATGCCACAGAGATCAGGAGTTTCCTTGGATTGGCAGGTTACTACAGGAGATTTGTGCAGGGGTTTGCAAGCAGAGCACGTCCTATGACTAAGTTGACAGGGAAGGATGTTCCTTTTGTCTGGTCAGAAGAGTGTGAGGAAGGCTTTGCAAGCCTGAAGGAGATGTTGACCACTGCGCCAGTGTTGGCTTTGCCTGAGCAGGGAGAACCCTATGTGGTTTATACAGATGCATCTAGAGTTGGTTTGGGTTGTGCTCTGATGCAGCATGGGAAGGTGATTGCTTATGCTTCGCGGCAGTTGCGGGTGCATGAAGGCAACTATCCTACTCATGATTTGGAGATGGGTGCTGTAGTTTTTGCCCTGAAGATTTGGAGATCTTATCTTTACGGTGCAAAGGTACAGGTGTTCACAGATCATAAGAGTCTGAAGTATATATTCACTCAGCCTGAGTTGAATTTGAGACAGAGGCGGTGGATGGAGCTTGTGGCAGATTATGATTTGGAGATAGCCTATCATCCTGGTAAGGCTAACACGGTTGCAGATGCTCTGAGTCGGAAGAGGGTAGCTTCGGCTCAGGAGCAGGAGATGGAGTCTCTGGTAGGGGAGATCAGTGCTTTGAGCTTATGTGCTGTTTCACAGAACCGTTGGGTTTGGAAGCAGTAGATAGAGCAGATCTTCTGAGTAGAGTGCGGTTGGCTCAGGAGAAGGATTTGGGGCTAGTGAATGCCTCTAAGGATGTGGGTTCAGAGTATCAGGTCTCAGATAATGGTACTATCTTGGTGCACAGTCGTGTGTGTGTGCCCAAGGATGAGGAGTTGAGACAGGAGATTCTGAGAGAGGCTCATGCGAGCAAGTTATCCATTCATCCAGGAGCGACCAAGATGTACCGTGACCTCAAGAGGTACTATCATTGGGTCGGGATGAAGAAGGATGTGGCCAGTTGGGTTTCGAGGTGTGATGTTTGTCAGCTAGTGAAGGCTGAGCATCAGGTTCCTGGCGGGTTACTGAAGAGTTTACCCATTCCTGAGTGGAGTGGGATATGATCACTATGGATTTCGTGGTAGGATTGCCAGTGTCACGGACCTTTGATGCTATTTGGGTCATTGTGGACCGGTTGACTAAGTCAGCACATTTTCTGGCATTAAGAAGACTGATGGAGCAGCGGTCTTGGCTAAGAAGTATGTGAGGGAGATAGTCAGGTTGCATGGGGTGCCAGCAAGCATTGTGTCTGATAGGGATTCTAAGTTCACTTCGGTGTTCTGGAAGGCATTTCAGGCAGAGATGGGCACTAAGGTGCATATGAGTACAGCTTATCATCCCAGACTGATGGACAGTCAGAGAGGACGATCCAGACGCTGGAGGATTTGCTGAGGATGTGTGTGCTGGATTGGGGTGGCCATTGGGCCGATCATCTGAACTGGTAGAGTTTGCTTACAACAACAGCTATCAGGCAAGTATTAAGATGGCTCCTTATGAGGCTTTGTATGGGAGGCCATGTCGTACACCATTATGCTGGACTCGTGGGGGAGAGGAGCATGTTTGGTGCTAGTTTTGTTCAGGAGACCTCAGAGAAGATTCGGGTTCTCAAGTTGAACATGAAGGAGGCTCAGGATAGGCAGAGGAGTTATGCAGATAGGAGGAGGAGAGATCTTGAGTTTCAGGTAGGAGACAGAGTGTACCTCAAGATGGCCATGTTGCGGGGTCCGAACAGGTCATTGTCAGAGACTAAGTTGAGTCCGAGGTATATGGGTCCATTCAGAGTGATTGAGCGGATTGGACCAGTGGCATATAGATTGGAGTTACCTGAGGTGATGCGTGCATTCCATAAGGTTTTCCATGTGTCTATGTTGCGGAAGTGTCTCCGTGAGGGAGAGGAGGTGTTGGCTAAGATTTGAGGATCTTCAGCCTAACATGACTTTGGAGGCGAGACCAGTGAGGGTTCTCGAGAGGAGGATCAAGGAGCTTCGGAAGAAGAAGATTCCTTTGATGAGAGTCCTTTGGGACTGTGATGGTGTTGAGGAGCAGACTTGGGAGCCTGAGGCAAAGATGAAGGCAAGGTTCAAGAAGTGGTATGAGAAGCAAGCCGCGACTTGAGCTTGTTTAGCCGGGTCCCATCTGTACCGTGGCTGGAGCGGGAATGGAGTATTCCAGCCCATCTCTTGTTACTCGGTCGCTGGGGTGGTTGGTTGTGCGACTCAGTAACAAGATGAGGTGGTGTTTGGGGTACAAAGTTTCCGTGAGGCGGGGTTGTGAAGAGAAGTTTCCAAAAAGTGGAAAGTTTCCAAAAATGGAAGGTGCTAAATATGGAAAGTTTTATGGGAGTTAGAATTTGTCCATTTTAGCGGTGGAGAGCCTTAAAGGGGGCTTGAGGGTGGCCTTAGTGGCGGACTTTTGAGTCAGTGTGCCGTGTGTGGCGGTCTTTTTAGACATTGTGGGGTCTTTGTGACGGGCTTTTAGCCAGAGTGTCTTTGTGACGGTCCTCGTTAGGACATTTGTGTGGCCTCGGTGGCGGTCCTTTGGAGGACGTTTGTTTGGCCTTTGTGGCGGGCTGTTTAGCCAGAGTGTCTTTGTGACGGTCCTCTTTAGGACATTTGTGTGGCCTTGGTGGCGGTCCTTTTTAGGACGTTTGTTTGGCCTTTGTGGCGGGCTGTTTAGCCAGAGTGTCTTTGTGACAGTCCTTCGAGACAGATGGTCTTTGTGACGGTCCTTCGGGACAGATGGCCTTTGTGGCGGGCTGTTTAGCCAGAGTGCCTTGGTGGCGGTCCTTTTTAGGACATTTGTTTGGCCTTGGTGGCGGTCCTTTTTGGGACATTTGTTTGGCCTTGGTGGCGGTCCTCTTTAGGACATTTGTTTGGCCTTGGTGGCGGTCCTCCTTAGGACATTTTGTTTGGCCTTTGTGGCGGCCCTTGTGGCGTATATGATCCTTGTGTGGTCATGAGGTATTCCAGTGAGGGAATATGTGGTTGGTAGGACATTGAGATGTTTTACGCGAGCCACGGAAGGAAACCTGGATAGGGATAGGACTCGGACGTGTTCAGAATCGTTTGCTCGCGACTCTTGGGGACTTAGGTTCTCCTAGTACTGCCATTTTCAGAGACTTTGTGGCTCGGGAGAATGGTTGGTATATCGACTTCGGATGACGATCCGGGCGCGCTGTAGGGTGGCAACCCGAGAGACGAGTTTGGATTTTTCCTTATATATTATGGCATGCGGGCTTCGGCCTGATGAGGAGCCAACATTTGGCATGCAGACTTAGGTCTGATGAGGAGCCAATAAAAACTCAAGGTTTAGGCCTATGAGTAAAGGAAAGTCCAAAAAGTCAAGAGCAAATGACGCCTGGAGCGTGAGTCTATCGCCTAGAGGAGACCTTCTGTAGATCGGTCGGAGGAGTGCGGGCCGTGGAGACGGTTGCACGGGAGTCCTTGACTGATGGTTGTTCGAGATTCGAGGACGAATCTAGATTGGTGGGAGAGAATTGTAACACCCGCAAACCATTTTCTGGGAACTTTTGGTGAGGGTGTCGATCGACACCACAGAGGGAGTGTCGATCGACACCAGTTGTGGCCGGTTTGGTCGGTTCAATTTTAATTGTCCGGTTTGTGTGGTTGGTTTAGGAAATCCCTAAATCGAGTTTTTAGGGGTAGAAAACGACCTAGGGTCGTGTTATTTGGTGTTTTTCGCCGTTTTTGAGAAAAACACAAAGAGAGAGTGTTCTTGAGCTTTTGGGAAGAGTTTGAGAGATTCCTTGCTGTTCTTGGGAGATCTAAGGCTGAGAAGGTGCTAGAAGCTTGCTAGGAGTGAGGGATTCGTTCTTATTGGTCAGAAACTTCCTGCAAAGAGGTGAGTGCATGACCATGGCTTATCTAAGCTAAGATTTCTAGATTCTATGTGATTTGGTGCTTATGTGGTTGTTTCCTTGAGTTCCCTATGCTTTTTCGTTGCTATCTGGGCAAGGAGCGGATTGGAGAAGATTGGAGGCGAGATTCGGAGTTTCTGATCGAGGGAAATCGCTGCTCGGTATCGGTGTCGGTCGACACCAGTTGGGGTGTCGGTCGACACCAACGCGAGGACGGCTCGGGACTTTGGCGAGTGTCGTTCGATGCCATGTGGGGGCGTCGGTCGACACAAACTAGGGTTTTCGGGAGTGTCGGGCAGGGTGTCGGTCGACACCAGTTTGGCGTCGGTCGACACCATCTGGTGTCGGTCGACACCCCTTTGTTCAGTTGCGATGGATGTTGCATGCGTTGTATATTGCCTGGTTTGTTTTATTGATTGTTGTTTGTGGCTTGTAGAGATCTTATTGCTTGTGTGCATAGCCCAGTAGATGGGAGGATTGCCTCACTGAGTGTTTATCAAATACTCATGCATCTCAATTTGTGTTTGTGGTGCAGGTAAAGGCAAAGTGTGACCGTGGAATCAAGGCAATGAAGAGGAGGATGTTCTAGGGACTCGATTGGATGTTGTCTGGCATTTGTGGCGGGTTATTTTTAGAGAAATTTATTTATAATGCCACATCCATCATTAAAAAGTTAATTATATCCTTGCAATTTATACACCAACAACAAAAATAAATGTCCACATTCACAATCCAACAGCGGAACAACATACCAATAAATATCCAATAAAACAATAACCAATAACCAAATAAGTAATATCCAGCATAAATTCCAAACAGCATAAATCAAACAACCAGCAATCCTAACAATGCCAGGTAACCATATAATCTAGTCCCTAGAACATCCTCCCCTTCATTGCCTTTGATTCCACGATCACACTTTGCCTTTACCTGCACCACAAACACAATTGAGATACATCAGTATTTGATAAACACTCAGTGAGGCAATCCTCCCATCTACTGGGCTATACACACAAGCAGTAAGATCTCTACATGCCACAAACAATAATCAATAAAACAAACCAGGCAATATACAAAGCATGCAACATCCATCGTAACTGAACAAGGGGTGTCGACCGACACCAGATGGTGTCGATCGACACTGACTATCTGGTGTCGACCGACACCACCGACACCCTGCCCGACACTCCCGAAAACCCTAGTTTGTGTCGACCGACACCTCCTCATGGCATCGATCGACACTCGCCAAAGTCCCAAGCCGTCCTCGCGTTGGTGTCGACCGACACCCCAACTGGTGTCGACCGACACCGATACCGAGCAGCGATTTTCCTCGATCAGAAACTCCGAATCTCGCCTCCAATCTCCTCCAATCCGCTCCTTGCACTCCCAGAAGCCAAACCCAGCCCATATAGCAAGGAAATATCATAGAGAAGTCAAAGAAACAACCACATAAGCACCAAATCACATAGAATCTAGAGATCTTAGCTTAGATAAGCCATGGTCATGCACTCACCTCTTTGCAGGAAGTTTCTGACCAATAAGAACGAATCCCTCACTCCTAGCAAGCTTCTAGCTCCTTCCCAGCCTCCAATCTCTCAAGAACAGCCAAGAAATCTCTCAATCTCACTCACAATCTCAAGAACACTTGTTTTCTCTCTCTTTTTTCTTTTTGAAACCAAAAACGGCGACCACAACCTCTGGAACACGACCTAGGTCGTTTCCTTCCTTTTAAGACCCGGTTCAATGGTTTTCCTTAAACCAAACCGAACCAAATCGATTAAAAACTCATTCTGATCGAACCGAAAAAATAAGTGGTGTCGACCGACACCCCCTTGGTGTCGTTCGACACCCATCCTCAAAAACCAATTTTTGGTTTGCGGATGATACAAATGGTAACAATTGTGTTTACAAAAAAAAAAAATGATTTATGACCAACCAATCAAGGTTAAGAAATTAGATGAAAATTAATTTGACATAATTAAAAAAACAGTAGAAAATTATAAGCATCGTAACATATGAATCCTAAATAATTCATTGAAGAAAATATAAATTAAATAAAAACATCTAAAATACTACAATAAATTTTAAAATATAGTATTAGGAAAAGAAGACGTATATGTTAATTTTTTTTTGGGCCAATATATTAATCTTATTTACCTATTCCCAACTGAAAAAGGAGAAAGTAGGAGAAAATTTTGGTTTTAAAAAATAAGAAAAATTGACCTTCCTATTAAAACAAATTTCCCAATTAAACAAAGTTGAAAGCAGTATTTTATAATAAATTATTCAAATATGAGACGATCTATATTTATATAAAAGTGGGTATTTATAAAATTTAAAATTAATAATTAACTGTATAATTTACTTAATGCCTTTTCTATTTTTTGTATAATTAATAAATTAAAATTAAAAATAAGTAAATAATATTATAATATCAAATTTTTTGACATATATATATGTATAATCTCTTTATAACTATTTAAAAAAAAAAAATTTTAATTAAATTTGTAATTTTTGATAATTATCTTTTTATATTATTAATATTTTTTAAAACAAAACATTTTATTTTTCAAATTTCTCGTATTAAATATTAACTTTTACACATGTCAATTGAGGTTGAGAAATTAGAGAAAATTAATTTGACATAATTAATAAAAAAGAAAATTATAAGCATTGTAATATATGAATCCCAAATAATTCAAAGATGAAAATATAAATTAAATAAAACAATCTAAAAATACTAACTTAAAATTAAAAATTAGTAAATAATATTATAATTTCTAATTTTATGAAGTATATATAATCTCATTATAATTATTTTAAAAATTTTGTATTTTTAATAAATTATGTAATTTTGATAATTATCTTCTTATATTATTAATTTTTTTTAAAACAAAAATTTTTATTTTTCAAATTCCTCTTATTAAATATTAACTTTTACACATGTCAAAATCTGAGATTCTGTAATTTTTAATGATTATCTTTTTACATTATTAATATTTTTTTTAAAATATATTTTATTTTTCAAATTACTCTTATTAAATATTAACTTTCACACATATCAAAATCTGAGATTGATAACTTGACACATGTCAAAATCTTGTTAATGGCTAACTTTCAAAACTCAAATTTATATAATAAGAACATATTTTTTAGTAAAAAAATAATATTGTATTTAAAATTAATATTCATTATTTTTTAATTTGTGTGAAAACCTTAAACAACAATCTTTAAGAGATAGAGGGAGTATAAGTTTTTCGTAGAGATAGAAGACAAAGATTATCATATAAAAATCGTTAGCATTTGAGAACAAAGTTCAAAAGGAAACCACATACAATTCATCAAAACTTGAAAATAAAGAAAACGAGAAACAAAGTTTATGTTTTTTCACTCTAGTTGGCCTTGGCGGCTGAAGCAGCAGCTTGACCAACCTTCTGTTTGAACCTACATCTGCGACTGATTTTACGTCATGTGGTCTGGAGCCCTGTTCTTAATTATGCTTATGAGCCCAAAGAAATTAAACTGAAAGTCAAGGACACATGGGGAGGAGTAGATAAGTTGAGTGCTTTGTGGGAAGAGCCCTATTGTGCGATTGATGATAGTGTGTTATCAGTTATCCAATAATCGTGTATGATCCAAAGGAGACACATTGGAAACCCTTGAAGAGTTTTTACAGGTTTTTCGTGCTTCGCAAGGAGTCTAAAATGGTGAATTTGGCACTGATCAGAGTCGGTTTAGTTAAGTATATATATGATGGGAGGATCTTGGTTCGTAGAGATTGCGTTAGAAATAAAGGAAGGAGGTGAAACTTGGGGGGAGGGAGGGGGGGTGAAATTTAGTAAGTCATGGTCGTGCTTACACCACCCTTAAAAGTCGTTGTCCGTTGAGCTTTGTCCAACTGTTACGGTTTGCATGTATGCTTCTGTGACTTAATATAAGTACTTTTGTTGAAGAATTCAGACTTTTAGACCTTTTTTTCTAGCCTCAATAATTAGTTAGCCTTTTATGAACTTGCAGCTAAAGGATCTATACAGCTTGTTGGTCTGATAAGAAATATGAAGCAGGAGTGGCTACGAAACTGTTAAGATTTAACTCCTCCTTTGTGACAATGTGAAGTTGCGTTTTGTATATGAAAAAAACTCTTACATAATTAGCCTTGCAAATAATTCTTAAGCTGTTTAAAATATAAGCCATTTAATTAGGCTTTATATAGTTCATAGTTAATACAATATATGATGGATTTAGAAATGCATTTTCTAGGTAGCCATGTTTGAGTGCTTTGAGCAGATTGTTGATCTGAGAGGATACATTGGTTAAGAAGCTGTTAATTTATCTGACGCCTTAAGACTAACTACTAATCGTACTCAACCTTTGCTGCAGAATGTGAAGTTGCATTTTTTAGCGTTTATACGAAACATAAACGCCATTCGTGTGAGGAAGACAAAAACATGTGATTAAAAAGATCATGTCATATGGTGATGCTCTGTTCAAATATCAGTAATTAAAATTAAGAATGAAATTTTTTAAAAAAGAGGTAATTTGGATTACCTCAATTCGGCTACCACCAAAGGCATGATTCTCACTGTGGTAGACTTCCCCGACCAAGGATCTTCACTTCAGAGAAGATCCCGAAACCAGACTTTTGCGTCTGGTCAAATCAGAGTTGTTACAACTCTGTCATGCTTCCAAACAAGGGTCATTGGAAGCCCCCTAGACTATTCTTCAGTCCGAAGTTTTATAGCAGAGTTTAGACTCTGCCTGTCACCTTCCATCAACGGACGATAGAAGGGGAGAGGAAACACACTTCCTCCCATTTCGGGGGTACCAATATCGTTACTCGAACCGTGGTAGAACTCCAATATCATGCTGAGTCATCACCACTTTGCTGGCCGAGAATTGGTGATTTTATCTCTCTTTAGTAACTACTTAAATGCTTTAGCCTTTACGACCACGACTCAATTCCCGGTTAAATACGGTCCAGTAAAAGATTTCCATACCCAGAAAATTGTTAGGCCTCATCTCATGATGTGATAGGAAATTTTAGGTTATTTTTAGAGAAATTTATTTATAATGCCACATCCATCATTAAAAAGTTAATTATATCCTTGCAATTTATACACCAACAACAAAAATAAATGTCCTCTAATTAAAGCTATCATCTTCTTTTCATTTATCTCGAGAAATTGTTTCTCTCTCTCTCCACTTCACCTTTCTTGTCTTTACAATCTCATATTTCTCTCTCCAACTCTCTTGCTCCATCTCTGTTTAACGGAGAAACAACTCATCACCACTATCTAATCTGGTTGCCCTGTCTTGGATGAACAATGCAATATTCTCATTCTGGTGATATTCGTCTTGCTCCGACCATGATTTCGTAGAGTCTAGAAACATGTCTATCGTTTGACAAGACTCTGATGGACTATTTAATTGTCTATCGTTGGCACTTCTGATGGACTATTTAATTTTGTTACTTGTTGTCCTTTTGTATAGACATGAACATATGGTTGTCATAAGTGATAGATTAGAGGATAATTTTGTTACTTGTTGTCCATAAGTGCAGACATGAAAATGTCTATCGTTTTTATTTTTTTGATCTATTCGTTTTGAAATCAGCTCAATATCTTCTTCTTCTTCTTCTTCTTTTTTGCATTTTGATGGACAATTTAATCATGTTTCGATGTCCTTAATATCATGTTATATCTTTTTGTCTATCTATATTCGGCTTTTGTCTATTTGTTTTGATGTAGTGAATTGATGGACTAAAATATGATAGACTTGGACATGTCCTCAAACTATTTAATTAACAAACATGGTCTCGATCGTGTTGTACTATATAAACCAAATATAATCTAACACGACGGACAAAAACTAATATGACGGACACAAACATGTCCTCATACTATATAATTACAAAAATGGACATGTGCTCAATTATAGACTCGATGGACTATAATAGGATAGCCAATATAGTACAACATAATCTTGTCCATCTTCGTTAATTTATAGTTTGAGAAGATGTTCATGTTTGTCATATTTCAATATCAATAGCTTTCAAGCAAGGAACAATTCAAATGCTAACCCCAAATCCAATCAATTCTCTTCTTCATTCATCCTTCTTCTCCCATATTTTATAGTTTTGATTCAAACATATTTTCAAACTAATGAAAGAGATAAGTGTCTAGTGTCTACCATTAATGTTCTCTTCCTCCCAACCGCAGAAAAAACATCCTATCAGAATTCAAACCTATCTCAATAATTACTATTTCTGTTATTTTTCTATTTTATTTTTGTAAGGATATTTTAGTCTTTTTTATGATGCCACAAAAGTAGGAAATGGCATTTTCAATAAGCTAAAACTCAAACTGGAAGTTCTCATAACTTGAGTTTTGAAAGTGGCAGATCCAACAAAAATCCCTTATTTTTATACTTTTATCTTTTGTATAAAACAAGATTGTATACTCTGAGATGTAATTAGCATACTCTGAGAGGGATCTGAAACAACACCACTCAAGGGGAATGACTAAGACATAAACAATGATGTTATAAGCATATGATCAAGGCTTATTATATATATGCCTCCCAACCTTTTTTTAATGATCTCATTAACTCAAGAGTCATATCTGTTTCTGGATTCTAGGCGGGCAGATCTCGGATGTATACGTAACCGTTTAGTTTTGTGGCTAGAGCTTGTCTTCAAGCTCTTCTTCTGCCATGTTTCCAATTACCAAAACTTGGTATTTAGATATTAAGTAAGATTAAACTTGAAGGATACTTTTCCAAAACTTGTTGAAATGTATTCGTGTGAGGAAGCCAAACACAAGATTCAAAGACCATGTCATTTGCAGATAAGTATGGTGATGCTCTGTTCCTATAGTTTGTAGTAGTAACAGGAATTAAAACTAAGAAAGAATTCTCTGTGATAGATTTCCCCTGGTGAGACTCCAATATCAAGCTGAGCCATCACCACTTTGCAGGTCAAGCATTGGTGATCTAAACTCTATTTAATGTTTAAAAAACACAACTTATTTCCTAGTGGCTCAGAGCTATAAATAAATTTCTATCGACGAGGTGCATGGGCATGACTCGTAACTGTACTGGTGTGAGTCGTGACCGATGTGGTGATGGTTACTCCTCCATGGGGATGCTCTAACTGGGTTCATATTCATATCAACACCACAAACCTTAAGACATGATTAGTGTCTCTTCACCCGGTGCTTGTGGTACGCGTTACTTTCACCAAAAGCCAAGGGTTTTGGTGATAATTACTTATAATCGGATATGACACATATGGGTTTAACACATAAGTTGATTTTGTATATCAAAGACAAATACAACCCGGGCATAGCTAGTTTGTTGAAACAGCAATTATAAATTAAGAGTAAAAAGAGGTAATTTGAATTACCTCAATTCTGGCTACCACCAGAAGCATGATTTTCTCTGTGATAGACTTCCCGACCAAGGATTTGGATCTTCCCTCCTCTCTAGAGAAGATCCCGATTCCAGACTTCTGCTCCGGTCAAGCCAGAGTTGTAACCACTCCGTCAGTCATCTTCCACTTCGAAAGTGGATCTCACAACCAGACTTTTTGTGCCCGGTTCAAGCCAGAGAAACAAACTCTGCCATTTGTGCTTCCAACGAGGGTCAATTGGAAGCCCAGCCTCAGACTATACTTCAGTCCGACGTTCTAGCACAGAGCCTAGCCTCTGCCTTCAATCTTTGACCGACGCTCAGTAGAAGCAGAGAGGACACACACGTCCTTCTCTCTTGGGGTTCCAATATCGTTACTCGAACCGTGGTCAGGCTCCAATATCATGCTGAGCCACCACCACTTTCGCTGGTCGAGTATTGGTGACCTTTCCTCTATTTAATAGCTACTTAATGATTAAACACAGAACTTAATTCTAGGTTTAGTCCCATCCTCTTTTAAAGATTTCCATAATCAGAAAAGAAAAATATGTTACATTATGGTTCAATCCGGTTGATTGATTGCTCTCGCTTCCTCCCACAGAATTAGGTTAATCTCCTACTCTATTCGAATTACACTTTGGTTGTACTTCAGAAAGTTTGTAATTGTCTTCACACGTTCCATGAATCTATGTCTCTTTCTTGAAAAATAATGGATAGTCTAGTCTGTTATTTAAGTTCGTTTTGATAGATAAGAGATTATGAAATATTCTGAATCCATATTACTTGCACGGCATTCATACACTCTTGTATATATTGGTGATAGAAGGTAATGAGAAAGGGCAATCGAGTATGCTTTGTAACATGGTATCAGAACCCTAAAAAAAAAAAAAAAATGCTTCTGCTGCTTTCATCTTCTTCCTCTCTTCTCTTCTCTTGCTTACCCTCTGCTCCTTCTCCTAAACAAGCTAGATCTCTTCTTTATTCTCTCGTCTCTTCTCTTCCTTCCTTCATGGCTCAACCGGTTCACAAAGTTTTCACCGTGACTCACATTAATTCACACATCCCACTCATCCTAGACATGCAGAAGATAAACTACGATGCATGCCGTGAACTCTTTGAGACTCACTGTTACAACTTTGACATCTACGGCCATCTCGATGGCACATATACTCCAGCCAATGCCGAGGACACTCCTTGGAAAGAACGTGACGGCATCGTCAAGATGTGGATCTACGGCACCATATCTCCCACCCTTCTCGACACCATTCTCAAAACCCGTAGCTCCACTCGAGAGATCTGGACATCCATCGAGAATCTCTTCCGAGACAACAAAGAGGCTCGAGCTATCTAACTTGACAACGAACTCCGCTCACTTACCATCGGCGATCTCTCTGTCCATGACTACTGCCAGAACCTTAAGACTCTCTCGGATCTCTTGGTGAACGTTGATTTTCTGATCACCGAACGTGTACTCGTTATGCATATGCTTAATGGTCTCACTGAAAAGTACGACAACATCGTCAACATCATCAAACATCGCCAACCCTTCCCATCATTTGCCACTGCTCGCTCCATGCTCGCCGAGGAGGAACACCGTCTCTCCAAACAAGTCAAAACAACCTCTGCCTCTCTCGATTCTTCCTCTCACAGTGCGCTCTACACATCTTCTGGCCATACCAACAACAACTCTCATCGTGACAGCAACTCCAACAGAGGTCACTACAACAACAACGGTCGAGGACGCGGTCGTGGACGGAGTTACAGTGGCCGAGGACGTGGTCGACAGAAATAGAACTGGGGCGCTAACTGGCGTATGCCACCTCCGTGGTATCAACCTCCGGTTTCGACCTCACCGTGTCCACAACGAAATTGGCCACACCAACCTATGGCCTACTTGACAACCACTCATCCTGCGGCTGCTGGCATCCTCGGATCCTCTCCATACACACCACCTTCGGCTGTTCAACCAACACAACTCCCACCAAGCCTTGCCGCCGCTTTTAGGACAATGACGGTGCAAGATCCGGTGGATGGCAACTGGTATACACTGCGGCAACGTCCCACCTCACGACACAACCATGTACCCTACATTCTCTTTTTAATTCGAGCTCTTCCCCATCTGTTGTAGTTGGTAATGGATCCTCTATTCCTACAAATGCTTTTGGTCATTCTCTTATCATGTCTAATAGCCGCCCCCTTCATCTTAGAAACGTCCTAGTTTGTCCTTCTATAATCAAAAATCTTGTCTCGGTACTTCAGTTCACTAAAGATAACTCTGTCTCTTTGGAATTTGATCCGTTTGGTTTTTGTGTTATGGACTTCCTAACTCGGATCAAGCTTCTCCGATGTAACAGCGATGGACCTCTATATTCCATCACATCACCACCATCGGCCATTGTTTCTTCTCCATCTCCACAAGGCATGATTTCCACGGTTCCCAACACCACGTTGTGGCATCGTCGTCTCGGTCACGTGGGAAACCCTACTTTACAATCTCTTATCTCTTCTTCTACAACAAATTGTTCTAAAACTTACATGCCTCTTTGTCATGCTTGTCAGTTGGGGAAACACATTCGTTTACCTTTTGATTCTGTTATTTCTACTGTTTCTGAATGTTTTGAAATAATTCATTCTGATGTCTTGACCTCACCGAGTTCCAGCATCACGAGTTTCAAATATTATGTTATTTACATTGATCAGTTTACTCATTTTCTTTGAGGTTTTCCTTTACGTAAAAAATTTGATGTCTTCTCCACATTTTTACAATTCATGGCTTATGTCTCTAATCAATTTGGCCGCAGCATAAAAGTGTTGCAATGCAACTATGGTGGTGAATATCAAAACAACACTTTCCTCTCCCATCTTTCAAAACATGGCATCGTTCCTCGCTTCTCTTGCCCTCATACTTCCCAACAAAATGGCAAAGCCGAGCGTACTCTCCGAACACTTAACAATTGTGTTCGTTCTATGTTTTCCAAGCGTCCATGCCACCTTCCTATTGGGTAGAAGCCCTCATGACGGCTACTCACCTATTCAATATCCTCCCCTCATCCTCCATCAACAATGACACTCTTTATACCAAGCTTTTTCGCAAGCCCATCGCATACACTCACCTGCGCATCTTTGGTTGCTTGTGCTATCCCAGTCTCCTTCCCGTCACACCACACAAATTAACTCCTCGTTCCACCGCATGTGTCTTCCTTGGATATCCCACCAATCACAAAGGATATCGATGTCTTGATCTTCAAACTCGCAAGGTACTAATTTCCCGTCATGTTACCTTTGATGAGTCAATTTTTCCTTTCTCCAAAATAACACAAACTCCTCCCTCCGTCGTACCCACAAATGTGTCTATCTCACCATCGCCTCTCCTCCGTCCCCTCTATATACCGCTAGTCGAAAACACAAAACCTCCGCAGCCACCCACTCCGACGGAACCGGTACCTTCGTCGGCTCTGCCAGCTGCTGCTCCACCTCCACCTACAACGTCGCACCCTATGGTGACACGTAGTAAACGAGGCATTTCTAGGCCGAGACAACCCCTCTCTCTTCATACCACCGTTATTTCTCCCGTACCTTCATCTCACCTTAAAGCTCTAGAGGATCCTAACTGGAATCCAGCCATGCATGAGGAATTTAACACTCAAATTAAAAACAGGACGTGGGATCTAGTACCACGGCCTAAAAACACTAATATTGTGCGTTCTATGTGGATTTTTACGCATAATTTTGGTGCAGATGGCAATCTTTCCAGGTACAAGGCCGCTTAGTCGCCAATGGGAAATCACAGGAAGTCGGTGTGGACTGTGATGAGACATTCAGTCCGGTTGTGAAGCCAGCTACTATCTGCCTTGTTCTTGATCTATCTCTCTCACGACAGTGGCCGATACACCAACTTGATGTAAAAAATGTCTTCCTCAATCGCAATCTTGATGAAATGGTCTATATGCATCAGCCACTGGGCTTCCGTGATCTCGACAAACCTGACCACGTCTGTCTACTACGACGCTTCCTCTACGGCCTCAAACAAGCTCCGCGCACATGGAATCACCGGTTCGCAGAGTATGCTCGTCGGATCGGTTTTAAACAAAGCAAAAGCGACCAATCACTATTTGTGTACAACCACGCAGACGGCATGGCCTATCTCCTTCTTTATGTGGATAACATTGGTCTCACTGCATCTTCCACGACGCTGCTCAACCGCATTGTCTCCTTGCTTAGCAACAAATTTGAAATGACAGATCTTGGAGAGCTCCATTATTTTCTAGGCATCGCCATCACGCGGAACGCATCTGGTCTCTTCCTTAACCAACGAAACTACGTAGCGGACACAATCCATCGCGTCAACATGACTCATTGTAACCCCTGCACCACACCGGCCGACACACACACTAAACTCGCCGCCAGGATTGGTCCGTCGGTTGCTAATCCGACCCTTTACCGAAGTCTTGCTGGCGCTCTTCAATATTTGACGTTTACAAGACCGGACATCTCCTTCGTCGTTCAACAAGTCTGCTTGTTTATGCATGATCCTCACAAGATTCATGACAAAGCTCTCAAACGAATACTAAGGTACATTAAAGGCACACTCGATTTTGGTTTGCAGCTATACCCAACCAAGACTTCCGGACTAGTGGCATATACGGACGCCGACTGGGCAGGTTGTCCTTCCACACGACGATCAACCTCTGGTTATTGCATCTTCCACAGTGACAACCTCATTTCATGGTTCGCAAAGCGTCAACACACTGTCTCACGGTCCAGTGCAGAAGCCGAGTACAGAGGCGTCGCCAATGCTGTGACAGAAACAACCTGGCTCCGGAACATTCTTCTTGAACTACATTGTCCTTTGACAACAGCTACCTTAGTCTACTGTGACAATGTCAGCGCGGCGTACCTCTCTACCAACCCTGTTCAACATCAACGCACTAAGCATGTCGAGATCGATTTGCACTTGGTACGTGAATGTATTGCTCTTGGTACCGTACGAGTTCTCCATGTCCCATCATCGCACCAGTACGTGGACATCTTTACAAAAGGCCTTCCAACACCATTGTTCACAGCTTTTCGAAACAGTCTCGGCGTCATACCGACCAATGCTTCGATTGCGGGGGAGTGATAGACAAGGGATTATGAAATATTCTGTTTCCATATTTGTATAGATATCGGCATTCATACACTCTTGTATATATTGGTGACAGAAGGTAATGAGAAAGGGCAATCGAGTCTTGCTTTGTAACATGTTTGATATGAAGTTTAATATTAAAACAAACACTAGTCGGCCATGGTGGCTGAAACAACAGCTTCACCTCTGAGATGACCAGTCCTCCTATAGCAGCACTAAGACCAACCTTATGTGGACGAGGTGCATCATGCTTAACTGTACTGGCGTGACCAATGTGTTGATGGTTACCTCTCTACTTGGTTCATTTCCACACCACAAACCGTAAGACATGAGTTTCTCTTCACCCGGTGCTTGTGGTACACGTTACTTTCACCAAAAGTCATGTGTTTTGGTGATAGTTAAGGACTGTCTTAAGAAACCTAGTTGGTTGAGTCCCACAAAAGTCGATTGAAGGTTAAAAACTAAAACTAAAAAGAGGTAATTAAGGTTAAATTGATTTGGCTACTACCAAAGGCATGATTATTTATGATAGAAGATACGCGTGAACTTCCTATTAGTTGTCAATTGTAATTATATGATGAGAATTTGTTACAAATACCTTTTCTGATATATCCTTTTTAAAAATAATCTCTTTGTTGGCCATTTTTTTGCCTTTTTTAATTTTTAATGATCATTTTACCCGCACATGAAAACTATTTTAAACAATAAAAAGAAAAACAAAATTTTTGCCGCCAATATAATTTCCGACATATTTTCTCGCCAAAAAATTTTCGAAAAAAAAATTTCCCGCCAAAAAAGTTTTGTAAAAAAAGAATTTGATAAAAAATTTTGACAAAAAACTTTTCCCGCGAAAAACAATTGACAAGGCTTTTAAAAAGTAGGAGCCTTGTAAAAGCATTTAAAAGGTTTTTAAAAGAGTTTTAAAAGGTTTTTAAAGGATTTTAAAAAGGTTTTTATATGTAGAAACCTATTAAAAACCTTATAAAATTTTTATAAAAACTTTGTAAATGCCTTTTAAAAATCTTCTAAAAAACCTTGTAGAAGTGTTTAAAAGGTTTTTAAAATGGTTTTAAAAAGTTTTTAAAAGCATTTACAAGGTTTTTGTAAGGTAGAAATTTCAAAAAATTTGGCGAAAAATCCAATTTTGGCGGAATTTTTTTTCATTTTTTGCAGGAAATTTTTTTCGATTTTGACGGGAATTTTTTTTTTATTTTGGTAACTGTACATTTTTGTTGTCACTCAAAGAAAGGGTAATTTAGTCATTTTGTACATAAAGACGGGTAGTTTAAAAAATGGTCAACATGGAAGGGTATTTTTAAAAAGGGGCATGGAATGAGGGGTATTTTTGAGAATGCCCCTTATATGATCATGTTGAGTCACTACCATTTTACTGGGCAGGAATTGGTAACCTTTTCCCTATTAACTAATATTTAAATATTTCTAACATGTAACTAAATATGTATAACTAGATATTTACCCGTGCTTTATGGGACGAAAAAATATTTGCATATACTTTACTTAGTTTGTTAGTAATAAAATAATAGTAAAAGTTTTATTTGATTTACATTAAATATTTTATAATATTTTACATTTAATTTACTTAGTTTCATACTTTCATTTCATCCCGTTTTCAGCACATGATACAATGTTCATGTGACAACCTGTCCCGTGGACCCCATTAGCCCCCCCCTCCACTAGCCACTCTTTGAACCCCAAGCTGGCCCTGCAGGGCATCGATCCTAACCCCTCACCGTGGAAAGGAAACTACATCCAAATCCACCAGTAGGTTATTGGTGCGCCAGGCGTTCCTTGAACCCTGGTCCCCACCCTTTAACAATCCTCCCACAGGACAAGTTGTCACCAAGCTACATCCAAATCCACCAGTAGGTTATTGGTGACAGCTGGTCCTATGGGAGGGTTGTTAAAGGTTTATTGGTTTTTTATTATTTTATAAACCAATATAAACTTTTCTTTGGTTAATTATTGTAACGCCCCGACCGCCACCTCGTAGTGGGTCCCATGTCTACTCCCAGTCCATGAGCCCACCTTCTTTAATGGGGCTCATGTCCTCTCACTAGACCCGTGAGCCTATCCATATTCGACGGTCGGTTTGCTACGTGCAGGAAGTTTCTAAAGACTTGTTACGTCCCTACAAATCACCACATGATCTTTCCCTGTGTTTTATCCTCACTCTCACAGTTCCGACAATCACTTCCCGAAAGGTCACCAATCCTGAGACTACTCCAGCATAAACACACTTAACTGAGGAGTTCTCTCAGGACCCTTGACCGAAAAGATAAGTGCACTTTTGTGACATAGGTGGCCAAATCAATTCTTTAAATCTCTCCGCAAATCGAGGTGTCACAGTTATTAAATTAGCTAGGACTCAGATCCCATGATGTCACAGGGAAAATATTTCAAGTAAAGTTAAATTAAATTTTCACACCTTAGAACTATATATTATAAAATCATTTGAAAGTAATAAAATAGTTTGAAAATATATGCTAAGATTAAAATTAAAAATTTTCTCAAAAGAAGAAAAATAATAATTAGGGCTAAAACTACATAAATATTAAATATATATAATTGTGAGTT
Organism: Camelina laxa; assembly: GCA_024034495.1. Classification (NCBI taxonomy): domain Eukaryota; kingdom Viridiplantae; phylum Streptophyta; class Magnoliopsida; order Brassicales; family Brassicaceae; genus Camelina; species Camelina laxa. Next base: position 26,771,416 of record CM043881.1, read on the forward strand.
AAAAAAATAGAACCGTCAAAATAAAAACGTATAATTAAAAAATATTATGGTAAAAAGACTCCTCTCTAAGTCAAAAATTGATAAATATAAAGTCATAATGAATCGAGATAAACTTGTGATTTTTTTTGTATGAATTAAAAGTAAGATATTTTATAAAAAATTATAGTATATAGTAACAAGCATTATAATTGAAACGACCGCACCCGGGTTCCCAATTCTCACATAGGATCCACAGGAAACGATCTCACCGGAACTCCAGAATTCTGATGCGACTACCGGCGTAGAATCGCTTTTTACAAAAATTTCCACAAATACACCAAACAACCACCAATTTAGCGATGTTGACTGACACCCTCCTTGGTGTCGATCGACACCCACCCAAAATTGGGTTTGGGATGTTACAATACTATTTATTGATGTTTATATTACTAATAAACAAATATTATGACAAAGTGATCCTAAATAAAAATATCAAAAGAAAGATTATAATAAGTAAATGCAACTTTCTAATAATTTAAAAAAAAAGAAAATAATTACAAAAATATCATCTTGACTGAAAATTTATTAACCAATAATTATAATAAAATACACTTCTAAAAATAAAAGATTAGTTAGCAAAATCTTAAAACACACATATTTTACAAAGAGTTATAAGTAAACGCAACTGTAAGTTAAGTAATTAAAGTTGATTAAATTTATATATTACAAGAATCATTCCTAAAATCTTTAATTAGATTATAGAATAATATTGGATATTAGATATTATAATTCATATTATTTAGATTTAGCATAAAGCAAAAAAATTATTTGAGCTAACAATGATTTGTTAGTTATCTAAGAAGAGACAAATATAGTTATTCTAAATATAACTACTATTGGAACAAAAAGTCGTGAATAAGATATGGTGAAAAGACATAACTCTACAATGAATATAATCAATCATATGATTTTTTTTATAGTAAAAAAATACAATTCTACAATAAACAGACGCAAGCATATAATTTTTAAAAAAGTAATAAAAAACTAATGAAGGTAAAACAAAAAATTGTATGTGTTGTTGGCATTTATTCAGATTGTTATTATTATATTGATTATAATGTAATGATATTTTTTGTAATATGCCGCATGATAATATAGTTAAACTTCTAACAACATTACTTAAATAAGTATATAGAGATTAAATATGGTTGGTTAAAAAACGAGAAGAAGCCAATCAAGAGCAAGTTAGGCTTATGTGATAAAATTACTCATGTATAGTAATAAGATTCATTATAATTTCTTTATATATATATATATATAAGATGCATCTAATTTAATATTTTCTTTGCAAATTATCCGTAAATTGGTGAGATAAATTTCTTTTCGCCCCCCCCCCCACCCCACCTCCAGTTTATTAATTAAATGCCATCTCATTTTCCATGATAAATGGATCATATGTGTTACTCTAGACTGACTCATCCCTTTTTTATACATATAGCTTACAAAGTAAGATTTTAATAAAAATCACCCCACCATAAAACTTATAAATATTTCCCTAATGCTATTAATTAATGCATAATTTTAATGGTAAATATATGTTATAAATGATGACATAATATTATATAATCATATATAGCACCAAAGAAAAGTAAAATATATGACAAAAGTCCAGCAAACATATACCTTACAAATATATATCTATATATATATATATATATATATATCTTAGTATAAATAATATATTAATGCTAAATGGGGATATGTACCTTTTTAATCTATCCATATATTATTATATAAAGGAGGAAATCAATACCAAAGAATTTTTTTCCTTCTACAGATTAAATAAAATCTGATAAGGGTTGCATAAAGCAGATTTCTTAGATATCCTTCCTTTTCAAATTTAAAGGTTATGAAGTTCATACCATTACTTTTTCAATGAAAATTTTATATAAAAGGATACATAATCAAGAGTAAAATACATTCAATCTTTTACAATGTCTTACATCCCAAATAGATCCAATATTTACGGTGATGGTACAATAAACCATCCTGAATTTTGTCCCATTGACATGGATCACAACTCCAGAATGGCTCGATCAATGTTCAGTACATCTGATTGCAGCAACTATGGAGATTTGTTTTCTTCTTCTCCATCATTTTCTAGGTATCAAAATTCGCATGTCTCTTCATCTTATTTTGGATTAAACAATTCACATATGACCTATCATATGATGAGAAGAAACATTGATTTTTCTTCTAGTGCTAATTATTTGCCTATGGCAGATAATTCTCATCTTACTAGAGTTTCTTTCACTCAAACCATCACAAATGAGTGTACTTTCGTTGTTCCCACCAATACACTTGATCCTTTTCATTATGGTATTGAACTTGGCAAACGAGGCATGGATTCTAAAACTAATATTTGGAATCCTACGTTTCGTTCTCCAAATTTTCTTGATAAACACTACAAGATTTTGAACCCTGAACCTCTTAATGTCATTTTTCCATGCCAAGATTATGCATATAGTCAACAAGCTGACAGGTTTTCCTCATCATCGAGGCATAATCATGATCAAAATAAGTTTCAAGATGGTCGACCTTTGAAAAAAATCTCCAAACCAACCAGGGCTTTTGATGAAATCATTGACGATAGAAGTTGTGAAGAAAATAAGAAAAGAGACGATGATGGTCGAACACACAGTCTACCGTATCAGAAATACGGTCCATATACATGTCCTAAGTGCAATGGTATGTTTGACACTTCTCAAAAATTTGCTGCACATATGTCATCTCACTACAAGACTGAGACAGACAAAGAAAGAGCCCAGAGATTTCGTGCAAGAAATAAAAGAAAGTATGGTGAACTCAATCTTGAAGTTCATGGCGAGTCTCAAAAAATCAACCCAAACGATGGAGTCAACAGCGGCTGAATAAGTGACGATAAGATTGTAAAAGAAGAGCTTCTTTAGGATTTTATTTCCTTATATCTCTTCAACATTCATATTTCAAAATTTGCTTATCCTCTTCTTTTTTTTTCTAGTATTTTCATCATATTTGTTACTACAATGAGTGAATATGCGTTTATTCACAGTAAATTGTAATTTTTATCAACTCGTTAAATTTGTAGCGTTTGGTTGTTTTATTTATATTATTATTTATTTTTTGGTTAGACATATCCGACGATTAATTATTTTTTCTGAAATGTTTATTACTTGGTTGTAGTATGTGCTCGTTGGTGAATATGAGATTGTGTAGTTGATGTTGTTTTTTTGTCGGTATGATCTTTTGATTTTAAGAATAAGTTGGTTGTGTGACTGTGTTACCACTGACCTTATTTCATAATACAATGCATAGAGAATATAATCCATTTGTATTTTTTTCGAAACGATGGTGTTTTTTGGGATTTGAGTGATTGTTTGTTGATGGTGTTAATATTGCTATGTCCTATGTATATATTTGGACATATGTTATGGGACGTGGTTATGTGATTTTGCAAAAAAAATCCATTTATTTATCATTATTATTTGTTTTTCTTTGTTGTTGTGTGTTTATTCTCTTAGCCGTTAGACTTATGAGTTGTTACATATTTGTATATATTTATTGGTCATTATTATGTAATTAGTTTGGTCTTCTTAAGCAGCACCTCATGAAATGTCTATTTTAATATTTTTTTTAACCTAAACAATTTTCCATAAAAGCTAAGCAAGTTACGTAGTTTATTTTTAAATAGTCAAAGTGTTCATCGATATTATAGGATAATTCATGCTTTAGTTGTCCAATTTGGAACTATTAACTCATGGTTTACCCCACATATTAATTTGTCGTGTTTGGGGTTTTTCTTGGTCACCAATTGAAAGGTAGTTGTATTCTTTTAAATATGCAGTCTAGTGTATATGTATTTGTTGAAATGTTTTATTCGGTTTTTATCCCTAATTCTATCTATTTAAAGAAGCAAAGATAGATAAATATTATTCACCCAGTTCACCGCTATGGCCGCTATGCTACGAAGAGACCAACATTTCAACATTCAATAAATGGTAACGGAAATTACACCAAACGTTGTGTACATGGAGATATTGTGCCTACAGATTATTACAAAGTTGATTAGATACTGATCTATTAATTTTTTTTAATGGAATGAATTAAACCATTTCTTACTAAGTCGTCTTTCGCATATCTATGAATTGGTCCAATGTATTCTAAATATGTAATCTAATATGTAACCAAGACGATTTCCTTAGTCAGTTATTAACTTTTAACTTAGAGACAAAGTGACTTCTAAATATTTGAGTCATTTACCTTTTTGATTGAAATATTTTCTTACTTTCTTATCCCTTACTCTTTTGTCCTTCATTTAATTGAATATCCAGAGATATTGTTTTGAAAATAATAAACAACTTGTGTGGTTATTTTCGATCCTTCATGGTTCTCTTGCAAAGGAATTGTTGAGTGCTATTGCCGCCGCATACGGGCACCGACATATCCTGAAAAAATTCAACTGTTATGTTGTAAGCTAAGCAATATATGAAAACTATGAGCCTAACGAAGCAACTTTATTTTTATTTTTATCCTAATCAACACGGTATCAACGCAGCACAAACACAAAGTTTCCTATTCTATATGTTGATATTGTGTATCGTTGTTAGTAAGTTGTATAGTTTTTTTTTAATAAAATATTTTTATAGAAGGAAACGTTTTGTGTTTCTGATTTATAGCATTCTCAATTTGTATGGTTATAGAATGGAATTAATGCATTTTTAATAGAATTAGGAATACACACAATTTACCGTAATATTGGGGAAAATACTTTAGTTACGCCTACCACAATTAATTTGTTTTTTCGTTTATTACATTGATGATCGGTGATGCATTCGAATTGTTTAACATTTTGGCTTAAAATATAGGACAATATATAGTTAAAAGTTACATTGAAAGTGAACAAGTATGAATGTGAGCTACGTATATGAATATGGCCTATTTGTGGAAGCTGCTTTTTGCCTATTGTTGCAAGAATTCAGTTAGCCAAAAATGAGGATTAAATTTTTTTTTTATGGACAAGTGAGAATTCTAGAAGTGCCACATTTTAATTGTTTGACATTTTGGGTTTAAAATATAGGACAATATATGGTTTTAAGTTACTTTGAAAATGAACATGTATGAATGTGGGTTACGTATATCAATATGATCCATTTGTGAAAGCTACTTTTTGTCTATTATTGAAAGAATGCAGTTAACCAAAAATGAAGATTAGATTGTTTTTTTTATGGACAAGTGTCAACTCCAAAAATGTCACGTGTCAAGTTTTGGAAGCAAGTTTGAGAAGGGAACTCTACTTTATTCTTATCCTAATCAACAAATTATCAACGCAGCATACACACAAAATTTTTAATTCTGTATGTTGATATTGTGTATCATTGTTAGTAAGTTGTTGAATTTTTTTTTGATAAAATATTTTCATAGAAGGAAACGTTTTGTGTTTCAGATTTATAGCATTGTCAATTTTTAGGGTTATAGAATGGAATTAGTGCCTTTTTAATAGAATTAGGAATACACACAATTTACCATAATATTGGGGAAAATACCTTAATTACGCCTACCACAATTAATTTGTTTTTTCGTTTATTGCATTGATGATCAGTGATGCATTTTAATTGTTTGACATTTTTGGTTTAAAATAGAGGACAATATATGGTTATAAGTTACATTGGTAATGAACAAGTATGAATGTGAGCTACATATATGAATATGCCCTATTTGTGGAAGCTGCTTTTTGGCTATTGTTGCAAGAACGTAGTTAATCGAAAAAGAGGATTAAAGCTTTTTTATGAACACGTGACAACTCTAGAAGTGCCAGATTTTAATTGTTTGACATTTTGGGTTTAAATTAGAAGACAATATACGGTTCTAAGTTATATTGAAAATGAACATGTTTGAATATGGGTTAAGTATATGAATATGGCCTATTTGTGGAAGATGGTTTTTACCTATTGTTGAAAGAATGCAGTTAGCTAAAAATGAGGATTATAATTTTGTTTTATGGACAAGTGTCAACTCCAAAAGTGCCACTTGTCAAATTTCGGAAGCAAGTTTGAGAAGAGAACTATACTTTATTTTTATCCTAATAAACACATTATCAACGCAGCATACACACAAAGTTTCTAATTCTATATGTTGTTATTGTGTATCATTGTTAGTAAGTTGTAGAGTTTTTTTAATAAAATATTTTCATAGAAGGAAATATTTTGTGTTTCTGATTTATAGCATTGTCGATTTTTAGGGTTACAGAATGGAATTAATGCCTTTTTAATTGAATTAGGAATACACAAAATTTACCGTAATGTTGAGAAAAATACTTTAATTATGTCTACCACAACTAATTTGTTTTTCGTTTATTACATTGATGATCGGTGATGCATTTTAATTAAATGACATTTTGGGTTTAAAATAGAGGACAATATATGATTATTAGTTATATTGAATATGAACATGTATGAATATGAGCTACGTATATGAATATGATCTATTTGTGGAAGCTGTTTTTTGCCTATTATTGCAAGAATGCAGTTAGAAAATAATGAGGATTAAAGTTTTTTATGGACAAATGACAACTCCAGAAGTGCCACATTTTAATTGTTTGACATTTTGGGTTTAAAATAGAAGACAATATACGGTTTTAAGATACATTGAAAAGAAGCATGTATGAATATGGGTTATGTATATGAATATGCCCATTTGTGGAAGCTGGTTTTTCCTTATTGTTGAAAGAATGCAATTAGCTAAAAATGAGGAATAAAATTTTTGTTTTATGGACAAGTATCAACTCCAGAAGTGTCATGTGTCAAGTTTCAGAAGCAAGTTCGAGAAGAGAACTCTACTTTATTCTTATCCTAATCAATACAGTATCAACGCAAAATACACACAAAGTTTCTAATTATATATTTTGATATTGTGTATGGTTGTTAGTAAGTTGTAGAGTTTTTTTTATTAAAATATTTTTACTGAAGGAAACGTTTTTTGTTTCTGATTTCTAACATTGTCGATTTTTAGGGTTATCAAATGGAATTAATGTCTTTTTAATATAATTAAAATTACACACAATTTACCATAATGTTGGGAAAAAGACGTTAATTATGCCTATCTCTAATAATTTGTTTTCGTTCTTTGCATTGATGATAGGTGATGCATTTTAATTGTTTGACATTGTGGGTTTAAAATAGAGAACAATATATGGTTTTAAGTTACATTGAAAATGAACATGTATGAATGTGGGATACATATATGAATATGCTCCATTTGTGGAAGCTGGTTTATGACTATTGTTGCAAGAATGCTGTTAGCCGAAAATGAGGAATAAAGTTTATTTTATGGACAAGTGTCAACTCTAGAAGTGTCAAAATTTAATTGTTTGACATTTTTGGTTTAAAATAGAGGACAATATATGGTTTTAAGTTACATTGAAAATGAACATGTATGAATGTGAGCTACGTATAAAAATGTGGCACATTTGTGGAAGCTGGTTTTTGCCTATTGTTGAAAGATTGCAGTTAGCCAAAAATGAGGATTAAAGTTTTTTTATAGACAAGTGTCAACTCTATCAATGACAAATGTCAAGGTCTAGAAGCAAATTTGAGAAGAGAACTCTAGTTTATTCTTATCCTAGTCAACACGGTATTAACACAACACACAAACAAAGTTTCTAATTCTATATGTTGATATTGTATATCGTTGTTAATAAGTTGTAAAGTTTTTTTTTAGAATAAAATATTTTCATAGAAGGAAATGATTTGTGTTTCTGATTTATAGCATTTTTTTTTTTTTAGGGTTATCGAACGAAATTAATACTTTTTTAGTAGAATTTACCGTAATATTGGGGAAAATACCTTAATTACGCCTACCAAAATTAATTTGTTTTCGTTTCTTGAATTGATGATCGGTGATGCATTTTAATTGTTTGACATTTTAGGTTTAAAATAAAGAACAAATAATGGTTATATGTTACATTGAAAAAAAAAGCAAGTATGTATGTGAGCTACGTATATAAATATGACCTATTTGTGGAAGCTGTTTTTTGTCTATTGTTGCAAGAATGCAGTTAGCCAAAATTGAGGAATAAGCTTTTTTATAGACAAGTGACAACTGCAGAAGTGCCACATTTTAATTGTTTGACATTTTAGGTTTAAAATAGGGGACAATATATGGTTGTAAGATATATTGAAAATGAACATGTATGAATGTGGGTTACTTATATGAATATCGCCCATTTGTGAAAGCTAGTTTTTTCCTATTGCTGAAAGAATGTAGTTAGCCAAACATGAGAATTAAATTTTTTTTTTTATGGATAAGTGTCAACTCCAAAAATACCACATGTCAAGTTTTGGAAGCAAGTTTGAGAAGAGAACTCTACATTATTCTTATCATAATCAACACAGTATCACCGCAGCACACACACAAAGTTTCTAATTCTATATGTTGATATTGTGTATCGTTGTTAGTAAGTTGTAGAGTTATTTGTTTTAATAAGATATTTTCATAGAAGGAAACGTTTTGCGTTTGTGATTTATAGCATTATCTATTTTTAGGGTTATCGATTGGAATTAATGCTATTTTAATAGAATTAGGAATACACACAATTTACCGTAATATTGGAGAAAATACCTTAATCACGCTTACAACAATTAATTTTTTTCGTTTATTGCATTGATGATTGGTGATGCATTTTAATTGTTTGACATTTTGGGTTTAAAATAGAGGACAATATATGGTTTTAGGTTACATTGAAAATGAACAAGTATTAATATGAGCTACGTATATGAATATGACCTATTTGTGGAAGCTGCTTTTTGTCTATTGTTGCAAGAATGCAGTTAGCCAAAAATGAGGATTAAATTTTTTTTTATGAACAAGTGTCAACTCCAGAAGTGCCACATTTTAATTGTTTGACATTTTGGGTTTAAAGTAGAGGACAATATATGGTTTTATGTTTCATTGAGAAAGAACATGTACAAATGTGGGTTACGTATATGAATATGGTCCATTTGTTGAAGCTGGTTTTTGCCTATTGTTGAAAGAATAGATTTAGCCAAAAATAAGGATTAAAAAAAATTATGGTCAAGTGTCAACTCCAGAAGTGCCACATGTCAAGTTTCGGAAGCAAGTTAGAAAAGAGAACTCTACTTTATTTAAGATAATATATATGTGACTCCCTGATTTGCGGATAGGTTTAAAAGAATTGATTTGGCCACCTATATCACCAAAATGCACTGATCTTTTCGGTCAAACTTTCTTAGAGAACTCTAGAGTTAAAAGTGTTTATCTTGGAGTAGTTTCAGGATGGATGATCTTCCGGGAAGTGATTGTCAGTTTCAAAAATAAACTGTTATCCAATAACTTATATATATTTAAAAATAATTAATAAATATTATTATTAAAATAGTATATATATATATATAATGCATTACAAATACAATATTGTTTAAATACATAATCGTAAATTAGTCATCAATTAGTCACTAAATTTGGTGACTACATTATGATTATTTTTTGTAGTCGTAAAATACTTGTAGCGTAGTCGCTAAATTTAGTGACTACATTACGACTAAATTTACGGCTACAAAAAATAGTTGTAATGTAGTCTCTATTTGACGACTAATTTGACGATTATTTATTTTAGCGACTCTCGATTTATGACTATTGGTTTTAGTCACTATTTAGTTGTAACACACCATTTAGCAACTAAATAGTGACTAATAGTGCAGTCGCTATTTACCTATTTTCTTGTAGTGAGAATTCTGCAAGTGAGGACAAAACGCAGGAAAATATCATGTGGTGATTTATACATACGATGAACAAGTCTTTAAAGCCTCCAGGACATATCAAACCGATCGTCGGATATGGATGGGCTCATGGGCCTAGTGAGAGGACGTGAGGCCCATTAATGGGCTCATGGGTTGGGAGTACACATGGGCCCACTAAAATGTGGCAGCCGGGGTGTTACAAGTGGTATCAGAGCCGAACTCAGACGAGTATTGAGTTGAGTGGGCTCACACCGTCGGGGTGATGGTCTTTGTGCGCAACAGGACGTTACGGTCTGTTAGTGGGATGAACTGTGACACCCTAGTTTGCAGAGAGTTTTAAAAGAATTGATTTACCCACCTTTTTCACCAAAGTGCACCTATCTTTTCGGTCAACGATCCTGAGAGAACTCCACAATTAAGCATGTTTATGTTGGAGTAGTTTCAGAATGGGTAACTTTTCGGGAAGTGATTATCGAAACTGTTCGAGTGAGGACAAAATACAGAGAAATATCATGTGGTGATTTGTAGATATGGTAAACAAGTCTTTAAAGCCTCCAAACGTAGCAAACCATCCGTTAGATATGGATTGGCTCATGGGCCAAACGAGAGGACGTGAATTTCATTAAAAAAAATGGGCCCTGGACATGGAGTGGACATGGTGCCCACTACGAGGTGGCGGTCGGGGAGGTATAACATATATCTTGACTTTGAGTAAATAATGCATTGAAAATGATACATGTTAAACCATATCACGCTTTTAAATTAACTTATACAAGTTTTTCATACATTTGAGAGTATATATACGTAACAATAAATAGATTTTTACTTATGTAAGAAAAATAAAATTTTGATAAGATATATATGTGTATATATATATATATATATATTAGATTAGGATCTGTACGATGTGCGGATATTAAAATTGTATAAAACTAAATTTTAAAATAATATATTAATAATAAATGAAATATATTTTCTGAAAATAAATATATTAATATTCTTGGTTAAAGAGAAATTTTTACTTTAATATACTAATTTATATTTTTATATTAAAAATTATTATTCAATTATTAAAATAATCTAAAGCCAAATTATCATCCACCAAAATATTTTTCAAACATTAATCATTATGAATATTATTATTGTCAAATTTCAAAAACGTTCCACCACTTATTTACTAAATGTTTTACATGCAAGCAGTCCATCAAAGCGTCATCTTATTAGCATCCACGTACAATATTACTCTATGTTTTACCACTAATGTGTTTTTACCAGTGTTCAAGAAATCGGCGTCGGCGGCCGTTGAAGCGGCGAGTATATGTTGGGCGGTGGTTCACCACTGCGAGTTGGTGCTAATCGGCCAAACAAATCGGCCAAATTTTTTTCTTTCTAAAACTCATTTATTGGTATCATATTACATGGATGAAAGGAAAACTTGTGTTATTTTAGTTAAGATATGTTTGAAAATGATGAAAATAGAGACAAAAACCGAATAAATGAGAAGAAAAAAAAAATGCAGCAACCATGGCGGCCGTTAGGGTTTTTCTAGGAAGAAGATGAACGTAGTAGAATGACAAATTTTTCCTTCTCATTTAAGTGAAAAATAAAACTTTTTTCCCTCTCCTTGATTCGAACCCTGGTCTGAGCAGGAATGAAACCTCTTTTAACAACTACACTACATCAACTTTCCATGCAAATGTGTAATTTTTGTAGTATAAAAGCTAACAGTTTGAAAAATGATGATATATCCCCTAACGCCTATTACCGCTTATTAAACAATTAATCTCCGCCTTAATCATCTAGGCGCTAGGCGCTACTCCACCGCCCGAGTAGCGCCTAGCGATTTCTTGAATACTGGTTTTTACACCTGAAAATATTTTATTGTTAAAGTACATTTTTTATTACCACCTACAAAATGTCTATGTCAACAAGGTAAACCAAATTTTGCCCCTTTATTTTCACTTTGATGTATTTCATTTTTACTACTAAAATTTGTTTGTGACCGTTTGTTTAACCACTAAAATTGTTTATTTAAAAAAAAATTTGCATGAAAAACTGAGAAAAAATATTTACACGGTTGCATTGAGTTTATGAATAACCCAATAAAATTTAAGAAATTGAAAGACAGTTAATTTCACATTGAAAAAAAATGAAGGAAGTGTTTTTTAGTCAAGTGGTTAGAGCACCATCTCTGCTACAGATCCCCACCAAAGTTGGACTTCACTAAATTGCGTTATCCTGCATAGTAGCAAAATGACTATAGATCGAATCTTGTTGATTTATTAATAATAAAAAAAATTATAATCATAATGATATATGAGACTTAGATAATTTAGAGCTATCGAATATAAATTAAAATAAGAGAACTAAATATATAACAAAATAATAAAATTAAAATATTTATTTTAAAATGAACAAATAAGTATTGATCTTACATATCTTTAACTGAAAATATATATATAAATATATCAAAAAAAGTATATTAAATAATCAAGAATTTCTAATAAAAAAATTGACGTTAACTAAATAATATAACTTAAATCTTTAAAAAAAACATAAATAAATTAAAATATTAAAAAGAAAGAGTAAACAAATATTGATAGTACATAAATTTCTTACAATAGATTTAGAACTTTTTTTGTTTTAATTTCTTAGTATCTTAGTTAATTTTTGAATGAACATGTGTCAACATCTTGTTGATATAATTGAGAGATGTCATGATCTTGTTGTTAATGAGTAACTTTAAAAACCAAGATATATATAATAAAATATATGTATATATATATATAATACCTTGTTTGGGTTATCTTAAATTCACACGTTTGAAATTATCTTACAATTATAGATATTCGTTTTCCATAATATCTTATTAATATTAAAAAAATATATCTCATAAGATTAAGTCTAACTAATATATTACTAAAAAGTAAAAACAAATATATTCTTTTTTTTTTGTTAAAGGGCCTTCTTATAAATAAATAAAAAAGAGTTAAGTTATACAAAAAATCAAAAAAAGAACCGATTGAACCAGCAGTAAAAGGAGATAAAGAGGGAAGGAGTGAGAATAGTCTCACAAAACGAGAAGAAAGAAATAGAAAGATAAGGAGGGGAGATACGAGCTCAGAGATCCCACAGCGGACGGATTAAGAAAGAAGAGAGGCACTCAGCGTGCAGACCAAAAAGCCTCTAGAGCTTCACCCTGCTTTGTTGACATATTTCGGAGGGCTGTAGCCTTGTTCTTGAAAGCAAATTTTTCGAGTAATAATGTTAGACTGCAAGGTAATACCTTCGTGAAAACGTCGATTCCGTTCGCTCCAAATCTCGTAAATACATGCTTGCCATGCTTGTAGAAGAGCAAGAGAGGTGATGGCTGAAGAGCTGGCGGAAGGTAGCCACTGGATTATTCGGTCCCATTCCAGAGGAGGAGGGGAAAGCTCCATTTTTCTTACCAGCTCAGACCAAATAGATGAAGAGAAGGTACATTCGAAGAACAAGTGGTTCCTGGATTCGTCTGCCAGCCCACACAAAAGGCAAGTCGGTTCCACATCAAAACCCCACCTAATTAGACGTTCCAAAGTTGGGTTGCGGTTACGGATGAAAAGCCAAGCAGCCAAAGAGTGCTTAGGAACCGCAGCTTTATGCCACACAAGTGAAAACCAAGGAACCTGCGGTTTAGAGAGACGAAGAGAATTCCACATTTCCTTAGAGTGATAGAACTTATGAACCTTATCGTTGATGATCCATGTGGGAGAATCACTAACGTTAGAGTAGGGTAGGGTAGTGATGAATTGAAGAACCTCACAATAAGAGTCTGATCTCGCTGGAGGAAGGTTCCAGATATCCCCGTTTTGAAGTCTGACACCAGTGCAAAAAGTGGAATTCCAAGTCTACGTGGTGCGTCTTCCCCCAGGAAATGGATTAGCAAACCGAAAGGAGTCCAAGGATACCACCAAAAGAAAGTATCTTCCCCCGTACCAAGCCTTATTCGAAGGAAGTTTATAGCCTTGGGTCTAAACTTTAATAGCTTCCTGAACATCCAAGAGACAGAAGTGGAATTTTCATTCAAAGCCCAGAAGCAACTCGATGAGAGGTACTTTCTCCGGACCCAGGCCACCCAGATAGACCTTGCTCTGAAATATAACATCCAGATGAGCTTTAAGGCGCAGGTTTCATTCCAAGTGATCCAAGAACGTAATCTTAGACCGCCTTCCCTCTTAGGGAACAGAATCTCCGCCCAAGCAACTTTTGCACCAGAAGGCTTATCCAAACAACCATGCCAGAGAAAAGAACTAGAGAGGCTGTTTATGCATCTGATCACTTTTTTTAGGGAGAAAGAAAGCACTTGACCAGAAACCAACTATCCCCGCTATAACCGTAGACAACAATTGCAACCTACCCGCAATGCTCAGCTTCCTGTGCACCCAAGTGTTCATCTTCGTCCTCAACTTAGATAGCAGAGGGTCACAGTCCCGAATCGTAAGCTTCCTAGAGCAAAGAGGGAGCCCCAAGTAACGAACTGGAAGAGAAGCTGATGGAAGAGGGAATTTTACTCTCATACGGGAAAGTACATCTTCACTAACACCCGAGGAGAACATGGAAGTTTTGGCAATATTGACCGATAGCCCTGAAAATTTCTCAAACTGAGACAGAACCGTGAAAACCCCAGCAAGAGATGTTTCTGAGCCATCTAAAAAGATGAGCAAATCATCTGCAAAGCATAAATGGGTAAGCTCTAGTGGTTCACAACCCGGATGGTATCCAAAAATACCGTCTTGAGCCGCTTTGTTGAGCATAAAACGTGAGCACATTCATTAACAACACAAAGAGGATTGGAGACAAAGGATCCCCTTGCCTCAATCCCGTCTTGCCTTTAAAGTAGCCCGATGTAACTCCGTTTATACTAAGGGAGAAACTTGGTGAGCAAATACAACTCTTGATTCAATCCACAAACTGATCAGGGACGCCATAAGAGGACAGGGTAGTAAGAACAAAGTCCCATCGAACTGAGTCGAATGCTTTGGAGATGTCCACTTTTAGAGTGATCCTGGGCGATAAAGTGGTAAGGTGATAACCCTGAAGAACCTCAGAAGCAAGAAGCACATTCTCAATCAGAATTCTATCTTTAATAAAAGCAGTTTGATTTGGAAGGATTGCGGAGGGAAGGATCTGCTTTAGCCTATCAGACAGAATCCGGGAAATGACTTTATAGCTTGTGTTCAAACAAGAAATTGGCCTGAAGTCTTTTAACTCTTCTGCTCCCCTTCTCTTAGAGATCAAAACCAATGAGGTAGCATTAGCACAAGAAGGCAAGAAGGAAGATGAGAAGAACTGTTTCACTGCAGTAGTGAATTCCTGGCCTAAGAACTGGCAAGTCGCTCTGTAGAATTCAACTGGAAAGCCGTCTGGACCAGGAGTTTTGTTCAACGGCAAGCACATTAAAGCTTCTCTAACCTGGACATAGGTGACCTCAGCAGAGAGCAGAGATTCTTGAGCAGAAGATAGACGAAAAGGGATAAGCCTCTCTAAAAAAGCCCTCAGGAAAGGACAGTAATCACCACGTGGAAAACATAAGATGGAAGAGAAATACTCCTCGGCTAGATGGTGAATCTCCTCCAGTGATTCTGACTTAGACCCATCCGGTCTGAGGATGTACATAATTGCGTTTGATGCAATTCCTAACCTTCATCATGGTGTGGAAATACCTCGAGTTTGAATCACCCACCTCCAACCATCTTATCCTGGACCTTTGCCTAAAAAAACACTCCTCAGCAATCCTCAAAGATAGCCAAGTTTGACGTGCCACAGATTCCTCAGCCAAGTTGATAGGTGACGGATCGTTTAGAACCATAACTTGGATCTGAGTTAGAATATGATCCGCTTCCACCACCCTTTTCTCAATGTCACTGAACTTCTCCTTCATCAATGTTTTTAAAGGTCTTTTCAACTGCTTTAACTTGTGACAGAAATCAGATAGAGTAGAGGAGGATGGCCCGAAGGAGTTCCAAGCAGAATCAACGAAATCCACAAAGTTTGACAAGTTTGTTAAGAGGTTGAAAAATTTGAAAGGTCGAGAACCATAGGAAGGCGGAGGGGACTTAATCCTAATGTGTCAGGGAGTATGATCCGAAAAATGGGGTGCCTCAAAAGTGCAATGGCTTGAAGGAAAACGTAGAATCCATTGATCATTGACCAAAGCACGGTCTATCTTAGTGGCTATTGGATGAGAGGGTTGATGATTTGACCAAGTGAATTGAGGTCCCTGAAAAGGAACGTCAAACAGCCCCATATCAAATAAGCAGTCCCTGAAACTCCTCATAGCTGATGTAGAGTGGGATATGCTAGGGTTTGAAGACTCCCAAGGGTTCAAAATCTCGTTGAAGTCCCCACAAACCAACCATCGACGAGTGCACAGATTAAAGGAGAAACAAGTGTCCTTTAGAGAGGTCCATAACATCTTTCTTTCCTCAACTGTGTTCGATGCATAAACTGCCGTGAAGACAAACGGCATCTCGTCTTCTAGCTGTATCTCGCAGGTAGTAGACTGTAGATCCGAAAAAAGATGGGTAACAATAGTGGGGGACTTATATACAACCCAAATACGCCCTAAATCCGACTGCTGGTAGTTAGCAAAAACAGACCACTCCGGTCCCAGAGAAGACAAAATCCGGTTCTTATTTGATTCCTTAACGTGCGTCTCCAAAATTGCACCAAAAGAGACTTTCCTAAAGTTAATCCATTGAGCAAGAGGTATGTGCTTAGTGGAGTCATTTGTACCGCGCACGTTCCAAAAAAATGTATCTGACATATATAATTAGTGTTTGAGGTGATGAGCCCCTGCTTGCAGAGGATTGCCACCACCTAAAGGCGAGGATCGACGGGAAGCTAACTTCCGTTTTTTCTTCAACTGCTTGGAAGAGGGGGAAGAAGATGACGAAGATGAGCCACTCTGAATAACTGGGGAGGATTGAACAGCTAAGATATCACACGCAGTATCATCTGTTGCAATCAGCTCAGGTTTTTCCTGAAGGATTTCAAAGGGAGTCGCTGAGATCAACTTCACATTTTCCTGCGAAACTCGTGACAACTTCACATTCTAAATGAGCAGCATTACTATATGTAAATATATATATAAATCAACAATAACAACAAAATTAACATATATGACAATAACTCAGCATGTGAAATAGCGCTTGATTCATCAAACCAACTTCTCATAAGTTTGTTTACTTTGCTTTCGAAAACGGCATTAGGTGTCACATCAAACCATTAACATTGATTTTTATAAGTTTAGAGAAAGTTAAAAAGTGAATTCAAGATTTGAGTGTAATATCACTTGTTAAACATACGTCATATAGAAATTTCACTTTCTACTATTTTTAACAAAATACAATATAATTGTACAAAAATAATTTGCTTCGAATTACTTTTTTTTTTTTTTTAACAACTTTGCTTCGAATTACGATAAATAAGAATTACTATGTAAGACTTGTAAATAAAAGGATATATAGAAAGAAAAAAAAATACTAGTGGGAGAAAAAAAAAATATGAGTTGTCGACGTTGTCGTTGGTGGAGCATCAATTCTATATATAGTTCACATAAATGTTTCGAATTACTAACAACTATATTAGATTAGACTCATACTAAAACAAGGCTTGAAATTGTTTTTTTATTTTATTATAATTTGAAACGATCAAACTCAATTTTTTTAATAAATAAATAATAAATATAATATACTAATAATCTAAGCTAGTGGTTCCATACCCACTAGTCCTAACCACAATCACATTAAACAGCGGAAATAAATAATACCAATAAATAAACAATAATTCAAGAGAATTTGTTAAAAATACCCCTTTTGATATATCCTTTTTCAAAAATATCCTCTTTTCAGGCTATTTTTTTTTTTTCCTCCTTTAATTTTTAATGAACATTTTACCCTTAGATGAAAAATATTTTATTCAATAGAAAGAAAAACAAAATTTTAAACAAAATTTTCCCGCCAAAAAAATTTCCGACATATTTTCACGCCAAAAAATTTTCGATAAAAAAATTTCCCGCAAAAACAAATTTACAAGGTTTTTAAAAGGTTTTATAAGGTAGAAGAAACCTTAAAAAAAACTTTATAAACACCTTTTAAACGCTTTTACAAGATTTTTAAAACAGTTTTAAATAGTTTTAAAAATGTTTTTTAAACATCTTGTAAAGGCTTTTACAAGGTTTTTAAAAGGTTTTCAAAATATTTTTAAAAAGGTTTAAAAAACACCTTTTAAACGCTTTTACAAGGTTTTTAAACACTTTGTAAACGCTTTTAAAAGTTTTTATAAGGTTTTAAAAATGTTTTTAAACAACTTTTAAACGCTTTTACAAGGTTTTTAAACACCTTGTAAATGCTTTTAAATTGTTTTTAAAAGGTTTTTAAACATCTTGTAAACACTTTTACAAAATTTTTAAAAGGGTTTACAATATTTTTATAAGGTATAAATTTCAATTTTTTGGCGGAAATTTTTTTCGATTTTGGTGGAAAAATTTTTTTTGGCGGAAAATTTTTTTTTCGACGGAATCTTTTTTTGATTTGGCGGGAAAATTTTTCATTTTTGGTGGGATTTTTTTTTTGGTGACTGTACATTCTTGTTGTCATTTAAAGAAAAGGTAATTTGGTCATTTTGTTTATAAAGAGGGGTAGTTTTAAAAATGGTCAACGCGGAAGAGTATTTTAAAAAAGGGACATGAAAAAGAGGGTATTTTTGAAAATACCCCATAATTCAATAACCAATATCAAATAACAGTATTAGTTCTAAAACCATAAACTAGTGATCTAATCAACATAAAACAATAAATCAGGTGAAGTGACCTTAGTGCAGTGGCAGGAGGTAAGTCCATTTGTAGAAGGCATCATCACATCCGGGATCGAGTTCCGATTCCTACGAATGTAGGAATTTGGCTAATGGGCCGGCCAGTTGTGGCCCAATGGTTGACAAAAAAAAAAAGCAATAAATCAGCAATCCTAACAACATTCTAGGACTCAACTCTAGCAACCTAAGAGAAGCCAGACAATAACCAATCGAGCCACTAGAACATCTTCCTCTATATCGCCTTGATTCCATGATCACACTTTGCCTTTATCTGCACCACAAACACAAATTGAGATGCATGAGTATTTTATGAACAATCAGTGAGACAATCCTCCCATCTACTGGGCTATACACACAAGCAATAAGATTCTCTAACCATCAAACAACAGTCAACAAACAAACCAGGACTGCATCGACCGACACCAATAATACATCGATTAACACCAAGAGGGGATGCATCGACTGACACAACACTGCATCGACCGACGCATGCTCGACATTTCACGGGAAACCCTAGTTGCAACTACCGATGCACCTACATACATCGACCAACGCTCCTAGGTCAAACCGCGCTATCCTCGCACTTGCATCGACCGACGCACAAATTGCATTGACCGATGCACATGCCGAGCATCAATTTTCCCCAAAGCTTCTCGCCGGATCTTCGTTCCTACAACAATCAAACTCGATCCCAAGCTACAAGAAAGCTTCACAAAGTCCCAATTAACGTACTAACAAGCCTAACAACACATAAACAAGCAAATCAGAGAAATCTCAGCTTAGATAAGCCATGGTCATGCACTCACCTTTGCCAAAGACATTTCTGAACCTCAAACAAGCAAGAAAACGATCCTAGGAAGCTCCTACAACGATCCCAGCTACAGATCTCTACATGAACAGCCTCAAATCTCAAAAACCTCAAGAACACCAAGAACTTCTTCTCTCTTTTCTTTTTCTCTCAAAATTGGCCAAACACGCCGCGAAACGACAAAACTTCCTTTTAAAGTCGATTCCAGGGTTTTCCTAACCCCAAAACGCACCGTTTAACTTAAACTCGTTCACGAAAACCGACCTTACATCAACCGATGCATCCCCTAAACCGGGTTTTCGGTTCACGGATGTTACATAATTTTAGTATAAAATATAATTTATATGATTTAAAAAAAAAAAAATTTTGGATAAAACATTATGTAATAAAATCATATGCTAAATATAATGGCTTGAAAAAAAAACCTATTTTGTAAGTTTTATATTGTTAATTTTGTAATTTTATGTATGAGAAATAGTTATGTTTGTTGTTTATTTTTATTTTAATTTTTGAACATGTCTGGTGAAGATTAAGTGTGATTTACTCTATAACTTATTTAGTTAATTTACTCTATAACTTATTTAGTTAATTTATAACTGGCTTATAAAAATTACATAGTTTATAAAAAATGTTGTATAATTCTGTTTTGTTATATAGGAGATTAAAAATAATCTCTTATGTCAAATCAATTTTATATATGGTTTGTATTTTAAATAAAACATATATCGAAGTAAAATTCAGTGGACATTCTAGAACATCTCATAAAATTTGTGTTTTTTTCTAACTTCAATCAAGCTTTAATTTGGAGGAAAGGCTTCTTTAAAGATATGACCAAAGCCCAATTGATTGATCGAGAATCATAAAAACTCAAATTTTATGTAATAGGTTATAAATTCTAATCAAAGTCTAACTTTTGAATAAGAGAAAAGAAAAACGTTTTACTTTATAAAAAAAACAAGGAGTATTTTCAAAAATACTCTTTTTTCATGTCTCTTATTAAAAATACTCCTCTGTGTTGATCATTTTTACAATTACCCCTCTTTATGAACAAAATGACCAAATTACCCTTTCTTTAAATGACAACAAGTATGTACAGTCACCAAAATCAAAAAAGTCTCCTGCCAAAAATGAAACATTTTTCCGCCAAAATTTTTTTTTCCCTCCAAAATAAAAAAAAATCCGTCAAAATTTCTTTTTCCTGCCAAAAAAATAATTTTCTCACCAAAATCGAAAAATTTTCCCGCCAAAAAATTGAAATTTATACCTTATAAAAATATTGTAAACCCTTTTAAAAATCTTGTAAAAGCGTTTACAAAGTGTTTAAAAACTTTTAAAAAACATTTACAAGGTGTTTAAAAACCTTGTAAAAACGTTTAAAAACCTTGTAAAAACGTTTACAAGGTGTTTAAAAACATTTTTAAAACTTTATAAAAACCTTTTAAAAGCGTTTACAGTGTGTTTAAAAACCTTGTAAAAGCGTTTACAAGATGTTTAAAAACCTTTTTAAAAACATTTTGAAAACCTTTTAAAAACTTTTTATCGAAAATTTTTATCAAAAATTTTATGACGGGAAATTTTTTTATCGAAAATTTTTATCAAAATTTTTTGGCGGAAAATTTTTTTCGAAACTTTTTTTGGCGGGAAAATATGTCGGAAATTTTTTTGGCGAGAAAATTTTGTTTTTTTATTAAATAAAATATTTTTCATCTAAGGGTAAAATGATCATTAAAAATTATAGAAATTCAAAAATAAAAATGACCAGAAAATAAAATATTTTAAAAAAGAGGTATATCAAAAACAACATTTTTAACAAATTCTCAAAAAACAAACACTTAAATCTGATTTTATAATGAAATCGATTGAATTGACAATTTATCTTTGGACTTTTTATCTAATAGGGAGCATCTAAATTGTAGTTTTATGATTAGACATACAAGAAAGAATGTAATCATTTTGTAATGCTTTTTCATATATTAATAGAAAGAAAAACATATAAAGTTGGAATATGTTAAAATAAGGAAAAGAAATGGAGAAATGTGACTTTTGGGGCATGAGCAGATTATATTGTCTCCTTGGATCCTTTGGTCGTTCGTTTCGAGGGGAGACTTCTTCAAAGATGGACTTTATTTGTTTTTTTTTTTTGTCTCATCATACAACTTTTCTCCTTTATTGTTAAGTTGCTTGCATTCATTTTCGCGCGGTAACTTTTAAAATTTGCTACCGTATTTGATTAGTATACGAATGGTCGATGTCGATGTGTTTGGTAGAAGCGAAACTAATGGAAAATCACAATTGTTGATAGCATTGAAATTTATGTTGCAGAAAATAGTTTCGACGGTTTGCAATTGTTAGTCACATTAGTGTGGACTTTTGCTTGTTAATCGCTAAGTCCAAATGCAAGCTAACTCGTACTATCTATGTAGAACTTTGTTTCTGCCTAAGTCGATTTCATCTCTTTGATGACTAGGGCTTTTCGTATATAAACTTCTTAGGATTAGCTTTGCATGATTGCATCATAAGAGTCAAGTGTTACGTTAAACTGACCTCTAAACACGATTCTCTATGCGACGTTACGAGAGTCTTTAAGATTTATGAAAATATATATTAACAAATTCGTTGATCTAATCATCTAAATATATAGAAAGGAAAAAATGTATTAAAAGACAAAAACAAAACACAAAAAAAAAACGTATTTAATTTATGGTCAAAAAGGAAAAACAAAAAAAAACAAAAATGTAGCCAGAAGTTTTGTTTTTTAACTTAGCCGTTTTCTCGACCTTTCAATTTCACAGGTGTTTTGACTTATACACAGGCAGCACACATGTGGATGTCTTTAGTTTAAATTTGTACAAACTATCTTCTTATTCCTATGAACCAAATTCGATTATTTACATGCTCTCAAGTCAAAAAGGTTATATCACAATTCAAACTCTTGTTTGTGATTTGTGTGGCACTCCACATGTATCTATATATCATATATAGGTATTTCACTTGTACTAATGTTTCTTTTCGTTAACGTACCATTGCCAACACAAGCAGATCAAAGTATCCTTAACCTTCATCAACTTACTCATTTGGTTGCTTTTAACATACAATCTATGTACATTTAACTATGGGGGAAAAAAGTGAGAATTCATATACTTAACCCATTATTGCAACTTGTCAACAAAAATAAGATATATAATTAGTAAATCTAATGTCGGCATAAAAGCATATAATAAAGCAAGGAAATATATCAAAATTTTATGTAAAATACTATAGACATACGAAAGTGTTTTCATATATATAGAAGCAGAAGAGACAACACAACAGTTCTCATTTGATAAATGCTCCACACTCACTTCTTCATTCACTACTCCAAACAGGAAAAAAAAACAAGAAAAAAAAAAAATGACGAAACGTTTCAAATTAAAGATTTCAAGAATCCTCTCATTCAAATCTTGTCGTTCAAAAGATCCTTCTTCTCTCCCTTTTAATCCTGCTCCTTCAAGTCTCCGTCGTACTCCACCACCGGTAAACTCAACCTCCGTCGTCACCACCGTGCCACAACGTCGTCGTTCTTCTTTCAGACTACACGTTTTAACCGTGTTTGGCTGCGGAAGCTCCTCCACTACGCTGGATGTTGTTGATCGGAAGACTTCACCGTCGTTATCTCCGCCGCAGACGCCGATGTTTCAGTGGGAGAGCGAGGGTAAGTGGCACGTGATCGCTCATGTCACCGAAGAAGAAAACGCAACGCCTCGCCGGAAAATTTACGACGGTGGTTCGGAAAAAGATAAACGCCGGCGTTTAAAGAAGAAGGAGAGATCAAACTCTCGGAGGCGAGGGAGCGTTTCCTCCGCCGAAGAAGAGACGGATAGAGAGAGTCTCTTACCATCTTCTACAAACCTCTCGCCGGAACATTCCTCCTCCTCAGAGATGCCACGTGTCACAAGACGTCGGAGACACTTTCCCAAGAAGTCAGCGATCGTGGAAGAAAGCGAGTCTTCGTCACCCCCACCGTCTCCGGCGAGGCTTTCCTCGTTTGTTCAAAGGTTGATGCCGTGTACGACGGCAGCTGCGGTTATGGTTGAAGGAGTGGCGGTGGTGAAGAGATCAGAGGATCCTTACGAAGATTTCAAAGGTTCAATGATGGAGATGATTGTAGAGAAGAAGATGTTCGAAGTAGCTGAGCTTGAGCAGCTACTTAGTTGCTTCCTAACGCTAAACGCGAAACGCCACCACCGCGCGATCGTTAGAGCGTTTTCAGAGATTTGGGTTGCTTTGTTCGCCGGTGGTAACGGTAGTGCTGTTCAACGGAGGTCATCCTCCTTCTCGAGCGTTCGACTCTCCGATTATGAAGAGTGTTAAAAACAATAATAACCTTTAATGTCTAACTAATTAATCTTTTTAATTAAGTGATCGATGTAAATGTTAAATGTAAATTATGCGGCGGTGCAATTATTAAAAATGTAATCATTTAAATGCGTTAGGCCAATTTAAAATACTATGTATTTGTACGATTTTAGATTCCACTGCTTAGGTTGCACTGATTTTTATTCATATTCGTCAACACCAACCACAAAAGAAAAGAATGTTATTCATATCCACACGCAATAATTAATTATGGTGGAATAAAATAAAATTACAAAAGAAATGTTAATTTATCTCAGTATTCAAGAAAGCGCTAGAAGGTATAAAGACGGTGATTCAACGCCTAGCACCTAGAACAACTAGTCGGGATTTAAGCGTTTTTAGACGGACATTTACATTAAAAAATTTATATATATGATATTATATATAAAATTATGTAAAATATATATTAGAATAACTAAATTATAAACTAAAATTAGTAAAAATACATTTATTTAATTTAGATTAATAACATATAAACATTTATAAATATATCTATAAATATAGAACTTAAAAATTTTAATATATTTAATTAAAAATAAAAAATATATATTAAAATAATATTATGTAATTTTTATACGGTTTAAGTGGTTGTCTAGACGTTTGCTGAGCGCCTAGCGCCTAGACGGCGCCTATACAACCGCTTAGACCGCTTTCTTGAACAGTGATTTATTTGTATACAAAATAGTTTGAACCAACCCAAGAAGCAGAACTGTGGGTTTCACGTTTTTACCATACAAGAGAACACTTAAGATCGGAACAGATGTTCACTTTTTCATTTTCTTATCTTACACGTCCGATTATAAAAATGCTTAGTAGATGACACTTGGACGGTCGATGTGGACCATTTTTGACTCAGCAAACGAAGTGACAAATGATTGAAATCGATAAGAGACAAGAACAAAAGTTTAATTTAAAATTGAATATTTGTCCTTCACACTTCTCAGACAACAAAACATATACAGAGATGTGTCTCTCTTATAGTGTTTTTACTAGGGTTTTTTCTAAAAACTGAAGCTGAATCATCATCACAGAATCTGATTCTCGAGATGAATCAGTCAGAAATCAGAATGGTCAGAAGGAGCATTGGAGTTTGGACTTTGGATTCAGTAAGAAGTGAAAGGAGAAATGGGTCCATAACTTGAACGTCAAGCCACCTCTGTTCCCATCACTGATCACTCCCTGTCTTTCTTTATTGTTTAGAGTAAAAAGCAACCTCCAAGGTCAGAAGCAAGAATCATTGAGTTTTTACAGCAAAGTTTTGGTAAAATATTAAAGCACACGGCATCAGAGATTCTGCAACACAAAACAATAACATCACTACAAACCAGACATTGACACTAAGGTCTACGCTCTCTCTCTCTCTCTCTTATCTCTAAACCGAAGATAAGAGATTCTCTGCAGACAAGTCAATATAGAATATTGTGTTTTCTCTCTCCCTCTGTCTCTCTCACTGAGGTTTCATTAAATCTAAAAGGGAAGTGAGAAAATGTTTGGTGTGATTACTTGTCATGAAAGAAATGGTTTACAAATAGTTGATTTGGTCCAAGACTGAAGAGATGATTATTATCAACCTTGGTGTGGTGGGGGTGGAGCCATAGACATGTGATGGTGTTGGTATGGTGGTGGTTGTTGTTGTGGTGGTCCTCCTTGCTGCTGCATGTGTTGTGGCGGCCAGCCTCCATGTTGGTGCATTCCCATGGCTTGAGGTGGTGGCGGCGGCCTCTGGCCACCAAAACCTTGTTGATGGTTTAGAAACTGAGGAGGTGGCGGCGGCATACCCTGAGGTGGACGGAATTGCATGGGCGGTGGGATCATGCCGTGTTGTTGTGGTGGCTGAGATGGCCAGGATGGTGGCTGAGTTTGATATACTTGTGGAGGTGGTGGTGGTGGTGGACGAGCGGCTGTGATGGGGATAGGTTGCATGCCGCCATTAGCAAACGGACGTGGTAGACCATTAACTTGAGGAGCATTGGATGGGGGGCCAGTTGCGAATAGTGTATGGGGTCTGCTTTTCTGGGCAGTTGGATTCGTGGCAGCCAAAAGCCTCTCTGCATTTCCCAAAAGTAATGCGTTGTGTTCAAAATGATGGAGAGAAACTGGAATAAAAAAATAAAGACAAAAGAGAAGACTATAAAGAGCCTAACCTGCTGGAGTACCATGGCGCTCTCCTTTGGTGTCTTTCTTGTATGCATACGAGACTGTAATTTGACGATTACATAGATATTGTCCAGTCATTGCCTGCATCAGTCAGACAACGCTCAGAGGAATATACAACCATTGGATTAAGTGAACAAATATATTGGACCCAAGCAAATATCATAGAACTGAGAGTAATGAAAGAAGCAGATAATTACCTCAATAGCAGCATCAGATGCCTCAAAGGAGTCATAGCTGATGAAACCAAAACCTCGTGAGTTTCCAGTATCGGGATCTCTCATTATCTGAAATGAAAAGTTTCCAACATAAGAAAATCGTAAGACCCTCAGAGGAATGACAATGTCTTAAAGAGATCTAATGAAATTGAAAAATACTACCTTAGGATTAGAAGCAATCACACCAAATGCACTGAAAGTATCATACAACTGCTTCTCATCCACATCCTATAAAAACAAAACAAAACCTGGTCAGCTACGAGAATAAGTTACATTTGTAAAGTTAACAAAAATCAGAGTGTACCCCGGGAAGATACTTACAGGGTCAAGGTTACCAATGAAAAGGTTAGCACCAACATCCAAGCTTTTCTTATCTTGAGATGCCTAATACAATCAGTTTAATCAGCAAACAAAATATTTAGCAAGTAATACCTAGTGTTCTTAACAGATAAACTAACAGATACATGAATAATTTGATACCTTGTTAACACGTATAGGCTTCCCGTAGAGCTTAATCATGTTAAGAACCTTAATCGCCTACACAAAAACATCGAACTTTTGTTAAACATAGTACCAAAAAAGAAGTCTAAAAGTAAGGGAAAAGAGAAACAACTTACATAGTCAGCATCTTCCTCACTACGGTACTCAATGAATCCATAGTTCTGATGAAGATTTGTCACTCTATCTTTCGGAACATAGACGTTAACTGATACAATCCATAAACCCAGAGAAAAGCTAATGTCACAATTTGTACTAAGTTCCCTAACAAAAAAAAAAAAAAAACCCTATGAGATATTGATATGAACTTACCAACGGGTCCGGCTTGAACGAACAATTCCCAAAGCAATTCTTCGGAAAGCTGACATTTCAAAAGAGAGAAATGGGATCAATTTCACCGAATCGTCAACTAAAATCACAGAGACCTAAAAGTTTTAAAAGAAGAACCTGAGCATCGAGATTCCCGACGTAAACAGTGGCGTCTTGGTTCCTCTCAGCGGAGTGTTGGCCGAGAAGATTAGCTCCAACACCAGGAGCGATTCGAGTCGTCATCTTCTTCTTCTTCTTCTTCTTACTCCGTCGCCGATTGAGAAATCTGAGATTTTTGCAGCTATGTTAGAACGGGACAGTGAAGGAGGTTTATTTAGGAGTGGTGCCGTCACTAATGGGCCTATATGCCCATTAAGCCTTTTCCTTTTAGATCCACTAAGCTCTTTAGCACCTTTTTCTAGTTCTTTACAAATCACTTTTGGGTTTTTGTTTTTATTTTTGTGCAAGAGGAAAAAATAAAATACTCTTTCTCATATTGAGATTGGTAGCGGCTGTTACTTATGGTTGTAAAGACTTTAACTTTAAAATTTTACCTATAGAAAATTTGGCTGTAGATGCTTTAACTGTAGAAATTTTAACTGTTAAAATTTGATTGGTAACAAATATTTTAAAACTGAAACTGTTACCTTTATTATTAAAATGATGATATTATTGATGATAATAAAAATTAAAAAAAATTATTATTGAAATGGATTTCAAAAAAAAGGAGAAAAAAATAAGAATAATTAATGTGTAAAAATAATTTATGTAAAATTTATATAAACTTTTGGAGAGCTTTTAAGTATAATAGGAGAAAAAAAAATAAAGTGTTATATTTGTTCAATTTTAAAGTCTGGTTTTGACACTTTAAAAAATCTGAGAAAACAAAGAAGAAAAAAAACAAAAATGACTTACAAAGTTTAAAAAAAATAAAAGTAAAAAAAAGTATGATCGGCAAATAAATGGCTGTGAAGACTTTAATTTTTTTTTAAGTCTTAAAGGTCTTGTACCAATCACGGTAACTATTTATTTTGATCTATCTATCAATTTCTACAATTTGCAATAGGAAAAAAAACAGAAAAAAATACAAAACTTTTCCAGCATATAGAAAAATTAAAGAGAATCTTAAATTTGTGGCCTAGTGATAGAAAATATCAAAACATACTCCAGCAAAAATGTTGTAGAAAAATGTGTAAATTAAAACAAACTTGAGTTTGATGATTTTTTAAAATTAAGATTAAGCTTCTCTAAAGCATGAAAATCATTCAAATGTTGATGGTGGTAATAAAATGATTTTTTTTTTTTTTATAACAATTAAGTTCTTTTTCCTTTTTTTTTTTTTTTTTGCAAAACCCATTTTTACTTAAACCCTAAAACACATTTGTTTTAGTTATTTTACCACACACTATCCTTCCCTCCTCCAGCCCTCCTCCACCGTGCTCGGTGAGGCCGAACCTTGCTTGCAATGGCGCCGTCTCGTTTCTATTTGAGCTTCCTCCGCCGCTTCTCCACCACCGCTGTAACCACTGCTTCCTCCGCCCCAATCACTATCTCCAAAGCTAAACTCAAACTCCGCAAAGTACACGATCCCGACAAAGCCTTGGCGATTTACAACTCCGTCTCCAAAAACCCCTCATCTCCTCTCTCTTCACGCTACGCCATGGAGCTCACAGTCCAACGCCTCGCCAAATCTCAACGCTTCTCCGACATAGAATCTCTGATCGAGTCTCACAAAAACAGCCCAAAGATAAAAACAGAGACTTTTCTCTCTACGTTGATCAGATCTTACGGACGAGCTTCAATGTTTGATCATGCTATGAAGATGTTCGAGGATATGGATCAGCTCGGCACACCCAGATCCACTGTTTCCTTTAATGCCTTACTCGCCGCTTGTCTTCACTCTGATTTGTTCGAAAGAGTCCCCCAACTGTTCGACGAAATTCCTCAGAGGTATAATAATATCACTCCTGATAAAATCTCGTACGGTATGTTGATTAAGTCGTATTGCGACTCTGGTTCGCCTGAAAAAGCTATGGAGATTATGAGAGATATGGAGGTTAAAGACGTCGAAGTTACCATCATTGCTTTCACCACCATTTTAGGATCTTTGTATAAGAATGGGTTAGTAGATGCAGCGGAAAGCTTGTGGACCGAGATGGTTAGTAAAGGTTGCGAACTGGATAACACGGTTTATAATGTTAGACTGATGAATGCTGCCAAGGAAAGCCCCGAAAGAGTTAAGGAACTGATGCAAGAAATGAGTAGTGTAGGATTGAAACCTGATACGGTTAGCTATAACTATCTTATGACTGCCTACTGCGTGAAAGGGATGATGGGTGAAGCCAAGAAAGTGTATGAAGGGCTTGAGAAAGAACACGCTTGTGTTCCGAACGCAGCTACGTTTAGGACATTGATATTTCATCTGTGTATAAACGGGTTGTATGATCAAGGTTTAACAGTGTTTAAGAAGAGCGCGATTGTGCACAAGATTCCGGATTTCAAAACGTGTAAGCATTTGACTGAAGGATTGGTGAAGAATAATAGAATGGAAGACGCAAGAGGAGTGGCTAGAACTGTGAAAAAGAAGTTCCCGCCGCGTTTAGTAACCGAGTGGAAGAAACTAGAGGAAAAGCTTGGATTGTATTCGAAGGCCAGTGCTGCGTCATCTTCTTTTCAAACAAGACAAGTGTTTGATCAAGAAAGAGAGGATGCTGCATAGACGTTCATAAATTTGCTAAGAAGATCTTGTTTTTTTTTTGTCTGTGCTTGCTTGCTTGTTTCAGCTAATATTATGATTAGTGTAAACTGCGATCCAGCGTGTTGAAGGTTATGACACTATGAGTTCCTCTTACATTTGGTTTCTCCTAAAATAGCTGTAAAAGCTACAAGTTTTAGTTATGGAGAATCTGTATTACCGGTTGTACTTCCTCGGTAATACCATGGCTCATTATTAATTTATCTATAAATTCTGTGGTCTTGGAATTGAAACTTTAATATTTTGAAAAAAATTGATTGGCGATAAAGTACCATGTCTGAAGGATATTTTCAATATTTCTTTCTGCAAACGACTAAGGCTAACGTAGTTAAGTAGGATCCGAATAATTGATTTCGGGTTGTAAAAAATTAAATTGAACCGACCCGTTTGTAAAAAAAAGTGGCATAAAAATATATTTCAAAAATGTTAAGATAGTTTTTTTGTAAAATTGAGGGCATAATTTGTTTTTGATTATTATTAAACCTATATGGCCAAACTTTTCAAATAAAGATATAGATGGAGGAATTTTTTTAAAAAGAAACAAGGTAAATTTTGTTCTCTAACATAAAGCTAAAAACTTCTAAAACTGAATTTTTATTAATTTTTTGGCTGTTTCACTTTTGAAAAGTTCAACCCCTGAAAACTTTCATGTATTTAATCGGATTTTATTTTCTTACCAGTGTAAAAATTAAACTTTTTAGAAAACTAAAAAAACGTATGTAAAACAATTATGCAATAAGCTACACATTGCTTGGTTACATACTAGTACAAACAGTGAAACAGCTGAAGTTTTTTGCTGTGGAAATTTGCAGGTAACTAAAACTTGTAGCTTTTATAGCTATTTTCCGAGAAACCAAATGTAAGAGATCTCATAGTATTATAATCTTCATCACGCTAGATCACAGTTTCCAAAAATCATAATATTAGCTGAAGCAAGCAAGCACAGATCTCATACAAGATCATCTTAGCAAGTTGTTGAACTTTTATGCAGCATCCTCTAGTTGAATGAAGTCATTTGTAGGAACGTCATTGCCCTCTTTATCACGATCATATCACTCGGATCATCGGATGCATAGAGGAGAGTGGTACTGGTGGGATGTACGATATGGACGGTGGTGTAATTTAGGAAAATATTACTTAATTTTGTTTAATTGTTTTTGAAGAGCACTAAGTTAGATTAATATTTCGTAGTCGTTGCAATTAATTCTCTGAAAATTAATGTGAATTTTGTTGGAATGAATTAATTTTGTTAGTTAACCACGATGTGGTGGGCTAGTGGTTCTAGTCTTGGTGGAAGAGTCGCCCTGTTGGTCTAGGCCAGGTATCGATTTTCCCCAAACGCAAGAATTACTCAGCTTTTATCCCTCTGGACACATGGGTATGGGCCATTGTTTACGGCCTATTTGCATAACCGGAGGACTCTACCCATGGAATGCCCTTCCCGAGAAAGATTAGTCTCGGATCCCTCCATATGTCTGGGAATTTATTCTGAGTTAACAAAAAAAATAATTTTGTGAGAAAGATCTGAATCATTGATTTCAGGTTGTAAATAGGTAAATTGAACTGACCCGTTTGTAAAAATTAAATGGCACAAAATATATTTTAAAAATGTTAAAATAGATTTCTGTAAAATTAAGGATATAATTGGTTTTTTGATTATTATTAAACCTATATGGCCAAACTTTTCAAATAAAGATATAAATGGAGAAATATTTTAAAAAGAATTCTTTATTTCCAATTCTTCTTTTTAGTTTTACGCTAGAAAACATAAAGTAAACCAAAACCATATCATTTGCTCAAAATAAAATAAAGGCCCATTAAATACATGAAAGTTTGTAGGGGTTGAACTTTTTAAAAGTGAAACAGCCAAAAAATTAATAAAAATTCAGTTCGAGAGGGTTTTAGCTTTATGTTAGAAAACATAATTTACCTTGTCCTTTTATCTGCTTTTGTCTCTCCTTGTTCAGTAATTACTTGTTCGGATGCACCTTCAACTACAACCACATGTTCAGAAATAACTTCTTTGGATGTACCTTCAACATCAACCACACTCACAATCTCACATCTCTCAGCTGCGGAGGGAGTAGCAACGACCACTGTGATAGGTGATGATCTCTCAACAATAACACCACTTCCTTCATCAGAGACACTGTTGTAGATACAGACAAGTTATAAGAAAATAATATAAAACGGCAAAACCATTGATCCCTATTAAATTAACCATGAACATACTACTTACTCGATGATAATAAGTATGTATAATATAAAATGTATGTTCATATTAATTTAATTCTTTTTGTTGAAAGTATGCTTAATTCTTAGGGAGATGATTTAATTTGGCTAGGCTATACTCCTCTTGCTTTATGTAAAGTTAGCAATGTATAGAGTAGTAACTAATACAAGAATTATGTAACAGAGTTGAAATTAAAAAAGTGAAACACATCAGCCTTTTAAAGATAAATAAAGGTGAGCACATAGTGAAACTCTCAAAAATCCTTTTCAGTCTAGAAACAGTTTCTCATGACAAAAAATTATGTTGAATTGTCGGTGGTCTAACAACGTTACAAAACAACACATGTTTGCAATAAAAGTTTACGATGAAATTTGGTTTTTATGTAATTTTTCCACATAATAATTTCGAGTTCCATAGAATGACAAAAACATGCTCTACCTAGATGAGAATTGTCTCATAAGAAGGATGGCTTGCACAACTATACATCTTAGTGTACAACTAAGTCCAATCCATTATATTTAGTCACAATCTCATCCTTTGCCACATATGACAGGAACATCAAACATTTTTAGAATAAAAGTATCCCAAGATTTACAAAAACGGACATTCATCAAGAAAATATAAAAACGAAAGTTTCCATGCTTTAAAATGTACCCGTCATATTTTCCACAATATTGAAGGGTGATCATGGCTGGGGCGGCCATCTCCGCTTTGCTTCTTCTTCTTCCTTTTTCCTTCGTTCCTCCTCAGCTCTTCTTGCCGCTTCTTCTTCTCTCTTCCTCTCTTCTTCTCTCCTCATAGCCTCTTCTGCACGTCTCTTCCTCTCCACCTCCTCTTTCTCTTTCCTTCGCCTCTCCTCCTCTCGTCTTTTCGCCATCTCTTCTTCTTCGTACTGCTTCCTTTCTTGTTCCTCACGTTTCTTCCTCTCCACTTCCTCTCTTTCTTTCCTTTGCCTCTCTTCCTCTCGTCTCTTCGCCATCTCTTCTTCTCTCTTTCTCTCCTCTTCTCTCTTCCTCGCTTCTTCTTCACGTCTTTTTCTTTCCACTTCCTCTCTTTCTCTCTTTTGCCTCTCTTCTTCTCGTTTCTTTGCCATTTCCTCTTCTTTTTCCCTTTCTTCTTCTCTCTTCCTTGCCTCCTTTTCTTCCTCCTCACGTCTTCTCCTCTCTTCCTCTTGCCTCTTAGCTTTCTCTTCTTCTTCTCTCTCCCTTTCTTCTTCTCTTTTTCTTGCCTCCTCTGCTTCCTCCTCACGTTTCTTTCGCTCTTCCTCTCGTCTTTTAGCTTCTTCCTCCTCTCTCCTTCTTTCTTCTTCTCTTCTCCTTACTTCCTCTTCTTCTTTCCTTCTACGCTCAGCTTCTTCCTCTTCACGTCTCCTCCTCTCTTCCTCCCTCTTCCTTTCTTCTTCTCTTCTCCTTGCTTCTTCTTCTTTCCTTCTACGGTCAGCTTCTTCCTCTTCACGTCTCCTCTTCTCTTCCTCTTGTCTCTTAGCTTCCTCTTCATGTCTCCTCTTCCTTTCTTCTTCTCTTTTCCTTGTTTCCTCTTCTTCTTTCCTTTGTCGCTCAATTTCTTCCTCTTCACGTCTCTTCCTCTCTTCGATCTCCCTCGTAAGCTTTGCAAGCTCTCTTTCCGCACAAGAAACACAATCTAATATTACATTTTCTTTCTGAGCTTCCAACAGTCCCTTGATTGTCTCATTATTCAAATTGAAAGACACAGCAAGTATTTCCCGGTCCAATACTTTCAGAACCGAGCTTTGCCCTACTAAGAACTGAGGGTGGTTCGCCTTCACTGAAGTGCTAAACCCCATGAATACTAATGAACTGTTTTCAAAAGACATTTGAGCCATAGGATGAAACTTTGGCACAACAAAAACATCTCCTTCCTCAACCATGAACCTCTCGCTATTGCTATTGTTCTTGCAAGAAGACAACGTCTGTTGGTTAACCACCCGAATCATGCCTTCCCCTTGTAATACAATCGATATCTCACAAGCACTAGGGTTCCAATGAGGTGCCATCATTGATCCCTACAAAATTCATTTTTTAAGTCATATCACAAAAGGACAAGATGTCAAAACCAAGGCAATATGGTATTAGTTGTAAGTGCCTTAACCTCAGTTAGATTGACCATGAAAACCCCAAATCGTGAACCCTTTAAAGCATCCAAGTCCTTGTCATCTACCACTATGCTCCGACCGTTGTTGTTCTCAAAGTCTGGATCAGACTCAAAAACATTGAATGTTCTTGGTTTCTTCTTATTAACATCAACTATTGGTTTCATCGCCAAATGATCAGATACATCTTCAACTCTCACGAAGAGCCTAACAAGCCGTGCTTGCCACCCATCCTCCTCCGAGCCTTGTGTTCTGTTTCTCGACAAAGCATTTATGATCAAGGGAGGTTTCACAGCGTCTCTTATCTTCCTCAAAACATCCCCATGAACCTTCCATATCGTAAAAAGAAACACAAATCAGTGAAACAACAACCACAAATAGAATCAGGTCAGGTACATTTATGAGTCTAGCGAGCAGAAACGTACCGCAAAAGCTGACCGGAGAGTTCTATCGTCGAAACCCAATAAAAGGTCTCTAATACTCGAGTAGGCTCCAAGGCATGGATCGTTTAAACACTTTCCCACGTCAAAGATTGCATAAACCCTAAGTTTGTCCTGAACTTCGTCTCTCTCCAAGTTGCTGTGTACGTAAAAGACTGAACCAGAACGTAGCCTATAAACATCTCCTCGTCTTAATTCTAACGTCCTCTCGCTCTCCTCCTCCACCCAGTTTAAAGTCCCACTCCCTAATAAAAAGTAACACAATCTTAATTACAGCCAAAATAGATATAAACAATCAATTTTAAATTATATATATTATAATTATTGAATTTTTATATCAAATAAAATAAGTTGTGGGGGTGTCAAAGAATTTGGTTCAGTTTCGGTTTACATGCGAAGCTCTCAAGAGTTTGAGAAACAAAGTTACACATAATTAAGTAGCTTTGAGTCGTACCAGTGTGAACGAATAAAACCATGTCGGAATGGAGAAGAAGAGGAAGCAAGAGTGCGTTTGGCTCCAATGTTATGAACTGAAGATGGTATCCATCACCGATCTGAACCGCTGATATCTCTCCGAACTCAGTCGTGACGATT
This sequence comes from Camelina laxa, assembly GCA_024034495.1. Lineage (NCBI taxonomy): Eukaryota > Viridiplantae > Streptophyta > Magnoliopsida > Brassicales > Brassicaceae > Camelina > Camelina laxa. The sequence goes on from CM043881.1 coordinate 26,806,556, forward strand.
GGTGTGCGTTGATCTCTCTTGACCAGAAGTGGCGACGAAAACGACGGTTGGACGAGGCCATTTTGGTTGGGAAAAGACTCTGTGCAGAGGAACAAGGTGTTGAGATAGATAAAAACAGAGAGTGGAAGTAACGTAAATCTCGACATTGTTTGTTGCATATGCTCATATGAGACTCTTCAGCTCTTTTATCAACGATCAGAGATGAGTCCGTGTTTGGAGTTTGGACACATGTCGTGATGAGTGAACACGTGTATCGCTACCTTGACACGTGGTCATTTACTTCTTGATATTATAACTTGGTCGAGAAAAAAGTGTAGTTGCATGTGATTGGTAACTACTTCTTTTAAACAAATTGAAATTGTTTTTACTCTGAAATTTGAATATTGTTTAGAGATCCTAGTGGCAACATCTTTAGTGATATGTGGTAGAGGTAACCTAACCATGAGATACGTATTAAGGTAATATAGGTCCAGCTAGCCCATTATGTTAAAATTGTGAAACATTTCTCATATACTGCAGCGAGAACTTCCGAGGGCCTCGAGTGGTGTGAATAAATGTAGTTGCATGCATGAGGTGTGTTTATATATTTGGAAAACTGCGTATATTTTGCGTAACAAAGAAAGAGAAAAAAAATGTTTGCTCAAGCTCTTACATTTTTTCCTTGTTTTGAATAAGTTCTTATACAAGCAGATTAGTGATCACGTTTATTTGAAAATAACACCAATTATAACCTATGCATAAATTCGATCTAAATCAAGTAGAGCATAATAGCTAGCACAAGTGGGGCGGAACACATTCTTGGAAGAATATAAATAAAAGAGAACGATTATATTTGGTTAAGACTAAAGGTGTGAAAGAGTAATATTTGATAATATATAATGTTGTAAATATGAGTGAAAGGTGTAAAGTAATATAATCTAGACACTAGAGCAAAGGCTAAAATACCAAACAACATATCCAACCTTCCAAAAGGATTCCCCCATGTCTAAGAAAGCATGTTATGAATGTGACTACTCATTGTGTTACTTTTCCAAATTGTAAGAGATTGAAGATACTCCACTCTACCTCTTTTCCTCCTATTTTCTGGTTAAAGTTCATTGTTTATTTATAATATTCCATATTTCTCTAGTGATCGATCAAGAAAACATTTTAAAATTGTGACTGAGTTTTGTGCAATTTGTAAATGCCGCAAATAGATTAAATAAGGTGTGAATTTTTATCAGGACTGAGTAATGAACATATGTCATAGATTGATAGGAAATATTCGAAGGTAAAACTTTCTAATTCCGGTTTTGAAAGATTAACTAGATATGATTAGCTATTAAAAATGTAAATTATTGGTCTTCCACAACTACACTTTTATGTTTTTCTTGCCCTTTGCAACCATTTACTTACTTAAAAGATTTGTTACGTACACTATTGTGTTTTGGTACTATAAACACTAAAAATCAATTTATGAACGTCACAATAAATTTTGAAGTACGTACCTAGCGAAAATTATGTTACCACATGCATGAGTCATCACGAACCACGTATAACTAAGTGGACAAGATTCACGAATAGTAAAGGAAATAGATAAACGTTATACGAGTTCATATGATGATTTGTGGTTCGATACCAGGTTGTTTACAAGTAGTCTGCTGTTTTAAACCCTACTAAAAAAAAAAAAACCATCTAAATGACACTATTTTGAACTTCGAAACCAATTATTGGGTATACATTATTTTTAGATATACACAGCTATATATGAACTTGAAAATCAAAAAACTTTCTCGATCTTTTTATGAAATTTTCCCTCTCTGCGTTATATTTTAGTGAAAGCGATATTTTTTATATGTGTGAATGACATAAAATCAGAATCTAAGTAAAAAACAACCTTTATTGCTTTTGTGAGCTTCAAGCTTTCGCTACTTTTAAATGAAACGTACGTGCGTTGTGTTGTGTATCATCGGCCCTCTCCTTTGTTTTCCTTACTTCCTAAGTATTTGACTTTTTTTTTTTTGTTAAACAAACTCGGTGTGCCAAAAAAATAATAACTAAAGCTTTAATAACATACAAAGAATGACCTAAATAACTTATAGTGGAGAAATTAAAGAGAGTGAAAATTTAAGAAATTAAACAAATTAAAGAGGTTCTTAAAACAAAGAAAATGATTCATATAAAATTTTTGTTATATGTTTTAGTTAGGACAGTTGGTTTTAGAAAAAACAATAATCAAAGGAAAATGAATGTGGACCAGCTTGATAGATTAAAAAGATGATGAGCAAAAGAAAATAAGATGCTAGATTTTGCGTGCTCTTTTGAGCAACAAACAAAGTTTGTGAAAATCTCACTTATGGAATAGTTTCAAGGATTTTATGATCATAACTTAAAGGCATCAAGAGCTTCATCCATATTATTATTTGGAAAGGGAATCGACTACATGGGCGGATCCACATATAAGGGTATAGGGTCAATTGACTTCTTTTTTTTGTTAAATTAGTAATACATATACTAATTTAGTAAAAATTTAGTAATACATATATTTAATATAAAAAAATATATCACATCCTTTGATGTTTGGTCTGTTGAAATTGGTTTTGATTTTGCATATTGTTATTGTAACCGTTGAGAGATGTTTTTTAGCGATGAAGATTGTGAAAATTCATTGATGCAATCGGATTGTAGATCAATTTTTGAATAATTGTTTAGTTTGTTTTATCGAAAAAAATGTATTTTTATCTATTATAAATGAAATTGTAATGAAGAGATTTCAGGATATAAAAAGTCTTAGAATTGTTTTATAAAAAGTTTAGTTATGTTTTGACCCCGGTAAAAATTATTCCTAGATTCGCCACTGATCGACTAGGGTTAAGCTTTTCAGAATGTTGGAAACTGTTTAGCATCGATTAAAGTTGGTTATGATCAATATATGATAAACTCAATTTATCTAGTGAGCTTATGTGACATTAAAAGGGTTGTCAGTGCATGTAAACTCAATCTATAGTACAATTGAAAAAAGAACTTTGCCAAATTCTAAATCTAAGAAACTTTGCCAAATTATTAATCGAACGAGGATCACTATTAAGGTTAATTGGAAAAAAATACTCGTAGACTGGGAATATTAGATATCATTTGATTAACTGATTGAGCACATGTAAAATGGCTTGGAAAATGTTGTGGAAAATTTTGTAGTTTGAAAATAATAATACAAGATACACTTACGAGAGAAAAAAAATGTAATTAAAATGGCTTGGTTTATAGTAATTTATAGTTATAGACGGCTGATGAAAAGTTATGGAAAACAATACTATGATATTGTGCCGTAACGCGTAAAACTATATAATTTGGAATAAAGATAGCTAGATACATCAACTATACTGTAATACATGACCATACATGCGAATTTCAGAAATGTATATTTAACTACATGAAGTATATGTATTGCATGACCACATATACCAACTATATGATGACATATGCTCAACATCACAATCATTTTATTCCGGTACATCGTTCGTCGGAATCTGGTATTGACCAATATTGACCGGCGTTGACCAATATTGACCAACCAAAATATTCAACTTTTTTAAAAAAATGTTAGAAACAAAAATAAAAAAATTTTTGTATTGAATTATCTATGGAGTTTAAAATTTAACAAAATGTTTATATTCATTGTAAAATTATATTTTGTATATGTTAATTATATTCATCCAACCATATAATAATTAGTTTTTTTATTGCAAAACTTAATAAAAGTGAAAAAAAATCATTAATAATATTTTCAGATAATAAAACATTTATTTTACCATGAGTATATAACTTTTTCAATAATTCTAATGATTTTGACATGTATTGGTTTGGTTCTAAGTATTTTTTATTGTAGAAAATATTTTTTTTGTGGTTGGGAATATTAAATAATATTATAGATGTATTTAAATAAATTATGTAAGAAATTGATGTTTATTAATTAATAATATTAAAATAAGTGATTTTTATTTGATTCACTACAACAAGATGTTTTGGTTTGAGTTTAAGTTTTAATATCTTATGAATAATTTTTATTTCAATTTTAGTTAAGTTTTGAAATTGAAAAAAAAAGTAACTATTATAAAACTGAATGAGTGAAACATAACAATATATCTCTATATTAGATACAAATATGTTTTTAATTATAAAATATCATAGATAATTCCTAAATAATTCAATTAAATTTCTTATTTTGGTTTCTTATTAGATAATTCCTAAAAAAAATTCTTATTTTTGTTTCTAAATTTAAATTTTTTTTATTTTTAATATTTTTGTTAGTCAAATATTGGTCAACGCCGGTCAATATTGGTCAACACCGGATTCCGACGAACGGTGTACCGGAATAAAATGATCGTAATGTTGAGCACATGTCATTATATAGTTGGTATATGTGGCCATACAATACATATATTTCATGTAGTTGAATATACATTTTTAAAGTTCGCATGTGTGGTCATGTATTGTGGTATAGTTGGTGTAGGTGACAATCTTTTTTCCATATAATTTTGCTGGAGACAAATATTGAATTATGTTGCAATAAAGAGGAAGACGCTTTTCACTAAATCTACGGTATTGGAAATCAAGATTAAACTATTCAAACATGAGTAATCGTCTCAGAAGTCCTTAAAAAGATTTGACAAATCTCCTATCTCCCTCTCTATTCTTCATACCCCCACTTTCTTCAATAATACTCGATGAGACGATTTTACCCTTTTTGTTTTGCTGAATTAGATTAAATTTTTTAAATAAAAAACAAAAACTCTTAAACCCAGCTTCTTTCGACCCGAGAAACTCACCCGACCTCTCTCAACCCAGCCGCCGGTGATTCTTCCGTCGTCGGAGCTCCTACTGCTGTCGTTCTTCACCAAATCAAGTTGCATCAAGTTGTTCTTCAAAATGCAGGTGCGTTACTTCACTTTAGAGTTGCTTTTGGTTGAATTTGTTTTTGATTTGTAAATATAAAAATTCAATTGGATTTAGATCGAAGAAAGCTTAGCACATTGGGTGTTTTACAAAGGTTTATGGGTCGATTGAGCTATCTATTAGATAAGAAAGGATTTGGCTTTCAATTTCAGTGAATTAACTCGATTAGAACTCGTCTACCATTCGATTCGATTTTGATAGGAGAGAGAAGGTGGTGAAACTGGTAATACTGGTATTTTTAGTAAAAATAGTAAAACTAGTAGTAGTACTAATTTTGAATTTTTTATATTGGTTGGTTTGGCAGGATACAATATGCGAGAACGTCAGCCTACATTTTAAATATGAAGGACGCATGTATAGTATAATGTTCAAGAGGAATATAACATTGTTGATGTTAAAAGCAAGGATACAGAGGAAGCTTAGGTTTGTTGAAAGTAACGTTCAGTTGCAGCTGAGCTACAAGCCACTACTGGTAGAAACATTGGAGCATTGTGAGCTTAATGATGATGAGGATGTTAATGTTTATCTAGACTCCGTTAATTATGAGAAGCGAAGATGTATGTTGTTTGTGAATGTTATCCCTTCTGAGCCTCAGCCTGAGCAAGTTCCCATAGTGCCCATAGTGCCCACAGTGCCCACAGTGCCCATAGTGGACCAAAGTTCTGTTGGTATGAACTATGAAAACCAATATGCGAAGGATGGTGAAATCGGACCTAACACCATTGTTGTCTACGTAGGCAAAGAAAAGGATGTAGAGGGTGATTCTAATAAAGAGGGTGAAGCTGAATCACGTGATGAAGGTGATGAATATACTGAGCCACGCCCTGTTGTAGAACCGTGTAAGTATATTGAACCATGGGATGACGGTTTGGATCTGACTAAACTTCAAGAATTTCCAAACAAGAAGGCATTGCAAGATGTGGTGGATAGAGCTTCATTCGCTAACTGTTTTAGTTTTGAAATAGTAAAGTCGGACAAGGTGCGTTATGTGGTCAAATGTCCTAAAGAAGGATGTAACTGGGGTTTACGAGGTGGTAGGATTCGAGGTACATATATTTTCTCGATTAGAAGGCACAACAAGATGCATACATGCTCTCGGGCTAGTCAAAGTTCAAGCAATAGTAAGAGGAAAGGCACTCCACAATTAGTTGCTTCTCTTTTACATGGTGATTATCCAGGGCAAATGGAAACTCCACCTCCAAAAATTATCATGGATCTTGTCAAGACAAAATTAGGTGTTGATATATCATATTCCACGGCATTGAGAGGGAAAAATCAAGCTGTTACTGATTTGATAGGTAGCCCAGAAGAATGCTACAAGATGCTGCGATGTTATCTGCACATGTTAGAGAAAGTTAATCATGGTACAAGATCATATGTTCATTGCAATGAGAATAATAAATTCATGTACTTGTTCATAGCTTTGGGAGCTAGCATTGAAGGATTTAAAGTCATGAGGAAAGTTATAACTATGGATGCAACTTTTCTAAAGAACGGATATAAGGGTGTTCTTGTTTTTGCGTCGGCTCAAGATCCTAACCGTCACCATTATCCCTTGGCGTTTGGTGTTCTTGATGGTGAGAATGATGCAAGTTGGAATTGGTTTTTGGAGATGTTGAAAATTGTTGTTGGGGATTCTTCTGAAATAGTATTTATGACTGACAGAAATACAAGTCTCATAAAAGCTATAGCTAATGTGTATCGTCTGGCTCATCATGGTTTTTGTATATGGCATTTATCCCAAAATGTGAAAGGTTATGCTCGTAACGTGAACAAAGACGTTGTTGCATGGAGATTCATGGAGTGTAGTAGGTTTTACACAGTGGCTGAGTTCAACATTGCTTACGCATCTTTTACGACAAGATATCCTTCTGCTGCCAAGTATCTTGAAGAATCTACCCAGAAAGAAAGATGGGCAAGATGTGTTTTTCCAGGAGATAGATACAACCTAGACACAAGCAACTGTGTTGAATCGTTGAACAGTATATTCAAAGATGCAAGGAGGTACTCCTTGATACCCATGCTTGATGCAATACTTAAAAAATTCTCTGAATGGTTTAATGAACATCGGAAAGATGCTGTGTCTGGATCAGTCGCAAATAAATTGGTGCCTTTAGTGGAGAACTACTTACATGATTTATGGGCAACTGCTGAGAAACTAAAGGTGATAGAGCTAAATGGTTTCGAGCTTGAATACAATGTCATTGACAGTGACGGAAAGCCTTATTTGGTGAAGTTGCGATTGAGAAGTTGTAGTTGCAGGTTTTTCGATATACAAAAATATCCTTGTGTGCATGCATTGGCGTCTTTCATTACATTCCAAAAATATGGAGGTAAGGATTTTCGAGTTACATGAGTTGTGTTCTAAGTATTATTGGACGGAGCTGTGGGCAATTGCATATTGCAGAACAATTTATTTAGTACCTGATAAGTCTTGATGGGATGTCCTAGATGACGTCCAAGATATGGAGATCATGCCTCCGAATCGGAAAATAAGAGGGGGAAGAAAGAAAACAAAAAGGTATGCATCTGCTGGGGAAAAACGACCAAAAACTCGACTTAGGACGCATAATAAAAGGCGCCGGAGACAAGGACTCCAATGGTTGTTATTTGGAGATAATGTTCATGTTTGATTCACCTCTTCATGTATCAATTGTGTTTGGTTTGAAACTTAATGTAAAACTTGGGTTGAAACTTAATTTGAAGTCTATTAATGTTTTCTTCTTTCAAAATATGTGTATATGAGAGCGTAGAACTGACAGAACTAAGATAAAACTCGTAAAAATAATAAAATTGGTACTACCTAAAACCAATACATATTGTATAATACATATTGTATAGTATAAATGTTCTACATAGGTTTCTACTATAAATGAATAATTTTCGAAAATATACCAATTTTAATTTATTTATGAAAGAATCTCAACAAGTGTTTCCTTACACTTTTAATGTCACTTTGTAAATAATTACCAAGTAAGCATGAAAAAAGTTATAGAATTATAAGTTTTAACTTATGAAGTTGCAAAAAGCTTGTAATTGTATGTTAGTTAAGTTTAATCAACTGTAAAACTAAAAAAAGTAATGCTAAGGTTTAGTAAAACTAATTAAACTGAGAAACCTCTAAAGTACAACTATTTGCAAGTTTAGTGCAACCGCATTACTCGGTAAAACTGTGTGTGAACACACAGTGTGAACGCACACATCTTTTACACGTGGCCAGAATTTCGTTTTTTCTTTCTTTCTTCACGAGAGCATGAAGATTTATTTATTTATCTTCACGTCAGCTCATTCTCATCCATTCATTCATTTTCTTCGAAACCTAAAAGTACACCGAGAGAATCTCTTCTCTCATCTTCAAAGTCGAATTCTAGATCTATTTCTCTCCTTCTTAAACTATGGAACAATTTGAGGCCGACCCATACTATGCTGATCAGAAGAAGGCGAGGAAGTTAGAAGCGTGGCGACAAGCCGTAGCCGATGGTGATTTGGGCATGCCTCGAATTTGCCCATGTGGCAAACGAATCGTCAATGAGATCTCTCCAACAGAAACAGAGAAAAAGAGATGGTTTACTTGCGTTAAGTATAAGGTAAATTAAATTTAATCAAATACAATTGAGAGACCTGAGTATGATGTCTGTTCGTTGATATATTTTGCAGGATGATGGATTGCACAGGCGGAAAAATTGGGCTGATGCAATTGAAGAAGAAACTCAAACCTTAAGGAAAGATGTTAATAACCATTGGGAGAGATTGAGAGAATTTGAACCCCATCATACTAAGATCTATAATTTGCAGATGGAGCTTAAGAAGAAGAGTGACGAGATTGTCAAACTAAAGGAGGAGTTGGCGTTGCTTACAACTCGAGTCGATCTCCTGGATAGGTTGTGTTTTGATTGATATTATCTGAGTCGATCTTATTCTACGTTGGTTTAATACTTGTTGAATCAGTTTCTGTTTCTTATATTTTCCTTGAATTCTCTTGTTGAATCAGTTTCTTATCTTTCATGTGACTTCTCTTGTTGAATCATGATGTTCTATCTCTCTTTTATGTGACTTCTAGGATTATGCCTCCTTCTTGAATTGAATCATGTTCTATATTTTTCTTATATGAATTCTCTAATTTTTGTTTAGTTTGACGTAGTTTTACCAAAAATACGAACGGAAAATCCAAGAAAATAACGTAGTTTTACATAGTTTTACTAGTAATACCAGTACCAATCGCAAATCCAACAAAATAACGAAGTTTTACATAGTTTTACTAGTACTACGATGAAAAATTAAAGAAAATAACATAGTTTTACTACTTCTTAGACCTTTTCCTCTTCGTCCCTCTCCCTCCTTCTTGCGAAGTACTCGGTTGCTCATCAGCTATAGGCGCTTGACATGAATCCAAATTTTGTTAACACCTTCTAGTATTATCAAGTATTACTATAGTATTACGAAGTATTACCTTTGGTTTCTCTTGCTCTTTCACATATACTTCCAACGGTTCAATCCTTTTTTCAAGCCCATCAATCTTCGCTGAAATGTTATCGAATTGGGTTTTCATATCCTGCTTCATGGTCCTTAGAAGATCCACCAACTCAATAGTATTTTCTCTCGGTTGTTCATTGGCGACTATTTCTTCATTCGCATCGTTTTGTCCTGAACGAGTAGCCACATCGGCTGTGTACATCTCCTCCAAAAATACAGGTAGTCCTCTACGAATGCGCCACATCCAACTGGCGACTACGACATCATGGGTATCCTCTTCCTCAGCTTCTTCCATGATTAAATCGAGAAGAGGAATTTCTTCATCATTATGAGGGATCACACTAGCAATTGCCTGTGTAAACGAGCATACTTTAGATACATTACAAACCAATTTATTCAAATGATTAATAATGGCAATTACTAGGATAACTAACCGTTGTTGTACCAAGTGTATCACCAATATTCTTTAGAGGAAAACCTTTCTGACCGGTACTCTTAAATTTCCTCCTGCACATCCTAGGACAACTTTCATCCGCCTCAGGAATTTGGTCAACATAAGTGTTCGCCAAAATTGGAACTGCCTCAAATAGTAAAAACTACACAACACAAAGAAAAAACTAAAATCAGCTTCACATATAAGAAATATCAACAATGAGAAGACTTCAAATTTTAAACTAACTAACCTCCAATGGAATACAGAAACCTGGAACAGGCCATAATGCATTCTCTTTAACCACGACCCCATCAAAATGCCTCGTTGTATGGGAAATCTCTTCTAGCATGTTCTCGAATGATAATCTCCCCCAAGGAAAAGACACACAAAAACCTAAATCATTCACTGCGCTTACAACAAAATCATCAATACCCATGGCATCTCTCCCCGAGTCTTTTGTATAGCCTGCAATAATGCTTCCTAAAAAGTAGAGAACCGCCATCTTCAACCTATCACGAGTACGTTCTGGTTGCATTACAATTAGCTGTCTCCTCACATCTTCAAGTGTAATCTTTTTTTTTTTCGTAAAAAAAACTTCTTTCGAAACTCGATACCGCCGGCTTCCTTGTAATCAAGTGGATAGCTCCGACAATCTAATCCAGACATCAAAGCATGTTCTCTCAGACTATACCGGATTGGAACACCATTCACAACAAACCATGCTTCCTTCTTTTTTTCGATTTTAGCTGTTCGAAGTAAGAGCAACCACATTCCCATAAGCTTGTGGTTTGGTTCCCTTGGCATGAGGAAAATGTGCTTGAATTGTGGATGTTTCTCAAACCAATCCCTCTTAGAACTAGTCAGTGGATACTCTAAATTATCCAGCGTTTTCAAGGTTTTAAAAATATGACACCTTGTCGATAGCTTGATTTTCTTGGTGTACTGACTAGGCTCGAAGTGCATTCCTAAAGGTTGCATCGCTTCTATTTCCTCTGATTCCTGCAACAATAACAGGTTTACATGAGTTATAAAAAATTATACAACAACTAGTTGTACCAGTTCTACTAGTTCTACACCACCTAGTTGTACCAGTACTACACTCAATAGTTGCACCAGTTCTACTAGTTCTACACCCAATAGTTGCACCAGTTCTACCAGTTCTACTTGATCGATTTCAAATTCCAATGAGTTTTCAAATTCCGAACGAATGACACAGACTTGTTGTACTTACACTTGCATCGTTTTCTTCTTCCCCTTCATCGTCTTTTTCTTCCCCTTCTTCACCTTCTTCTCCTTCATCGTTTTCTTCTTCCCCTTCATCGTCTTCTTCTTCCCCTTCTTCACCGTTTTCTTCTTCCACTTCATCTTTTTCTTCTTCCCCTTCATCGTTTCCTTCTTCCACTTCATCTTTTTCTTCTTCCCCTTCATCGCTTCATTCTTCCACATCATCTTTTTCTTCTTCCCCTTCATCGTTTCCTTCTTCCTCTTCATTGTTTCCTTCTTCTTCTCCATCGCTTGATTCCACAGAAGTAGATCTCTCGTTATCTCCTCCTTCTTCATCATCTTCTTCTCCATTACTTGATTCCGGAGTAGCGGATTTTGCTTTCTCTATTTCGTTTGCATTTTCTCTTCCGACCACCGGATTGGGTTCCTCCGAAACTCGACTTTCACTTTCTTCCGCCACCGTACTCAAAGCTCTCTCTCCTCCTACTATCGCCGGACTCAAACCCGACATACCTACTTCCGGCGAATCGGATTTTGCTTTCGAACCACCATCTCTTTCTGAGATCTTTTTCTCTTTCAAACGCTCACTCCTCCTCACACGACCCCCCCTTGTTTTCACCATCTTCTTACTCGATTTTTGGTTGATTGAATGAAAACGAGAAAACCCTAGTTCTACAGTTTCACCTAAATCGATTCGAATTTCCCGAAGAAAGAGAAGAGTGACGAAAGAGAGCAGTTTTAATTTACAGTTTTCTTTTATAAAAAAAACTTATTCAGTTTTTTGATTTTGGGTCTTAAATCCGATTCAGTTTTTTGGGTGGATACTACCTAGATATTTTTTGTAAATATCTAAGTTTTCTTTAGACAAGAATGTAAAACAACACATTTTCGATTTAAAAAAAAAAACAAAAACAAAAGCAAAAAAAAAAGAGAGAGTTATGAGATTATCAGAAATGTTTTAGGGAGTTGTGAGACAAAAACTCATTCAAACCCATGATGGATGAGCTTTCGAGGCAAGGTATCACTATGTTGAACACATGTCCACAGACAAATGATGCATTGCAAAAATAGTAGGCATAGACTTTGCAATATAATAGTGAACCAGCAAATTTTGCTTGCGTTTTCATAAGCTGACTGGTAAAGAATAAGGATTTAATCTTTATCCTTTATCAAAAAATGTAAACAGTGAACTAGAAAATGCAACACTTAAAACTGTGTTTTCAGCTACAAACCTTAATTTCTACTTAAAATTATGAATACTTTCTCTCTATGCTTAAATTTCTTTTATGCACCAAATATTTTGATAAATTTTTTGATGTATCAAACGTTTTGATAATGAAAAGAAAAAAAAAACAGATGTGAAAACAATAAAACGATATATATAACGAAAATCTTATTTTCCTGATTTAGCTTCATGAATATAAAAGAAAAGAAAATATTGTACACAACTTTTATTATCCTATCAAAAACTGTCTTTTTGATCAGAAACTAACATAGTGGCGCTCGAACATCTCTTGATTAAAAAATAAATAAGAGAGTGATACAATACAACTAACAAATAAAATAAAGAATAATTTTTTAAAAAAAATCTACAGTGGCGTCACACTGATATAAAAATACAACAATTACAATTCAAAACCTCCACTTCCACTAACCTTTCTTCTTCTTCTTCCTCAAACATGAGAGTCCCTGCTTCATCAGACACCAACAGTAACTCAAACCACGTTTGCTTTAACGAACCCACTTCGGTGCTCGACCTCCGTAGAAGCCCAAGCCCATCCACTGCAAAGGAGAAACCACTCCTCGTCTCCAATCAATTCCCGTTAGACGATGATGATCATGTGATGCGTTCTATGGATTGGGATTCAATCTTGAAAGAATTAGATTTAGATGACGATAACCTCAAGCCTAATTTCCCATCTTATCCACACTTCTCCACTGCCTCCGCCACCGTCAATCCTCCACTGCTTCCTATCTTTCTCGATCAGCTTCATCCCCCGGAGTTTCCTGGTCACGGTTACGGATTCAACAACGAAAGTGGAGGAGGATTCGATTTCGTTGAAGATCTCATCCGAGTTGTGAATTGTGTTGACTCGGATGAGTTACAACTCGCTCAGGTGATATTGTCACGGCTCAACCAACGTCTGAGGTATCCAACGGGAAAGCCGTTAGAGAGAGCAGCGTTTTACTTCAAGGAAGCTCTCGGTTCTCTAATAACCAGAACAAACCGGAATCAAAACCAGTTATCTTCCTGGTCCGATATCGTTCAAAAGATCAGAGCAATCAAAAAGTTCTCCGGTGTATCTCCGATCCCTCTCTTCTCTCATTTCACGGCAAATCAAGCGATCCTCGATTCGTTAACCTGGCAACAACAACATCAATCATCATCTTCGCTGCCGTTCGCTCACGTCGTTGATTTCGAAATTGGATTCGGTGGTCAATACGCGTCGCTCATGAGAGAGATTGCCGAGAAATCAGTTAACGGGATCGGGTTTTTAAGAGTGACGGCGGTTGTTACGGAGGATTCCGCCATTGAGACGCGTCTTGTTAAAGAAAACTTAGCTCAATTCGCCGTGGATCTGGAGATCAGATTTCAAATCGAGTTCGTTCTGATGCGAACGTTTGAGGTGTTATCTTTCAAATCGATTAGGTTCGTCGAAGGAGAGAGAACAGTCGTTTTGATATCTCCGGTGATCTTCCGTCGTTTAAACGGAATCTCCGGTTTCGTTAATGATTTACGGCGAGTTTCACCGGAGGTCGTCGTCTTCGTCGATAGCGAAGGATGGACGGGAATCTCAAGAGGAGCTGGATCGTTTCAGAGAGAGTTCGTTAGCGGTTTAGAGTTCTACACGACGGTGTTTGAATCTCTCGACGCTGCAGTTGCAGGTGGTGGTGGTGATTTGGTGAAGAAGATCATTGAAGCGTTTGTGTTGCGACCTAAAATCGCGTCTACGGTCGCAGAGGCTGCGGTTAAGAGAGGAGGGGAGATGATGATGTGGCGAGAAGCGTTCTGTGCGGCGGGGATGAGGATGGTTCCGTTGAGCCAATTCGTTGATTTCCAAGCTGAGTGTTTAGTGGAGAAAGCGCAAGTCAGAGGGTTCCACGTGGCGAAACGACAGGGAGAGTTATTGCTTTGCTGGCACGAAAGACCTCTTGTTTCCACGTCAGCTTGGCGGTTTTAATAAACCAACCGGGATTGAGTTGAGTTATTATTATAGGATTTGGTTTGGTTTTATTATTTACTTGTAAGTTGTAACCATTAGAGAATTCACTGAAATATTCACCAAGAAAATTGGCATCAATGACCAGATGAAAGTTTAACAATATTGACCGCCAGAGTTTAAGTTGATATAAGAGCTAGTAACCTTTGATGTACAATCTATAATCGGAAATGAGAATCACAGTGTTTTTAGTCTAAATGATTTGGTTTATGTTTCATAACTAAAGTTTAACCTTGAGTATAATTTGAGCTACTTTTTATTTTTGCTTTATGTATAATGATTTATTACTATCCAGTTATTCTGGGAGAAGGCTCAAATGATCTGGAAAATAATGAATAAAAGACATTACCGTGGCTAAGATTGAGAGCCACGGTAGTTGACCAATCGGAAAACTATCATATAATGATTAATTATTTAATTTCATATAACATGGATCTTCTCATTATTCTTGTGAAAATAGTTCGTTTTTTTTAATTGTTTTGTTTTCGACCCATACACTATGAAATACTCACATATTTTGCTTGTAGCTGAAGCAATGTGTAGTTGACCAATCGGAAAACTATCATGTAATGATTAATTATTTAATTTCCATGTAACATGGATCTTCTCATTATTCTTGTGAAAATAGTTCGTTCTTTTAATTGTCTTGCTTTCACAGAAAATAAGATCATCTTATGATATTATACTAAAGAACCATTCGACACATACACTATGAAACACTCACATATTTTGCTTGCAGCTGAAGCATTGTGTAGTTGACCAATCGGAGAACTATCATGTAATGATTAATTATTTAATTTCCATGTAACATGGATCTTCTCATTATTCTTGTGAAAATAGTTCGTTCTTTTAATTGTCTTGTTTTCACAGAAAATAAGATCATCTTATGATATTATAATAAAGAACCATTCGACCCATACACTATGAAACACTCATATATTTTGCTTGTAGCTGAAGCAATGTGTAGCCAACAAGGCAACAGCAACACCAAAGATATTAAGAAACTTACTGAACGATCCCACATATAGTGTCACTTTCAAGCCACCTTGTCCAAAATAATGAACATGTTAGCTTCCTGATCTGATTGCCACCGTCCAATTTTTACTTTGAATTTTGGTATCCCTGGATTTGATCACACGCGCAACGTCCATATAAGTGTAGATTCACTTGCCAGAGATAGTCTTCGGAGCCATAATAGGCGATGAACACAAGGGAATTCGTGAAATAATTGGCCAACGAAAGTGTTACATTACCACCGTTGTGACAAACCAACCTAACTGTTCTGTAGCCCATCCCGGTGACAAAACCCTCAAACCTATCACAACCTTTATTATGTTCATACTCGCCGTCCAGACAATCCCTAAACCCAAAATTTAAAACTATGTTATTTTCCTAACATAACTAATCAAAATAAGTATACATCATGTTTTCATGCTTGGGGGTCCGGTAACTGTCAAAGTTGTTTGGTTGTTGGATGAATTAGTCAAGAGCTTCAGATAATCATGTTTGACGGGATCACAACAGCGAAAACTAGATCTCCCCCGGAAGCAAGATCATCCTCCCTGGATGCAGGTTCTTCACCTAGAGAGTTCAGTTTGTATTCAGCTTTACCATAATCATCTGCTTCTTGACTATGAGGACTATCTGTTCCATCCAGAGGAGAACAAGGTTGGTACAATGTTGTCGGTTCACTATCAGAATCAACCGAACCATGATGATGTAGAGGCTGAGGTTGATTATTCGCAACTTTTCAAGAAGAAACATGTTTTCGGGGAGGATGATCTTGCTTCCGGGGGAGAAGAACCTACATTAGGGGAAGAAGATCATGTGGAAGAGCACCCGACTTAGGTTGAGGCTACAGAGGATGAGGCTACTGAGGTTATTCCCCTCCGACGAAGTGAAAAACTCAAGTGTGCTCCATCAAACTGGAAAACCCCCCGCATCTTCTACAATAGTTAGGCGGTTGCTCACCCTATACAAGCTGTATGCAGTCTGGCACATTTTCCGTTGAGCATCAAGTGTTTCTCACTCAAATTGATCAGCATTGGATTCTACAAAGTTATGAGGAAGCTACAGTACATAAAGCTTGGCGTGATGCGGTCGGAGATGAGACTAACGCAATGGTGAAGAATCCCATATGGGACAAAGCTGATTTACCAAAAGGAAAGAAAGTTGTAACATTTCGATGAATATTCACTATAAAATATAAGAGTAATGGGGGGAGATAGAACGATATAAAGCCAAACTCGTACCAAGAGGGTTCACTCAAACTTATGGAGGAGACTATTGTGACACATTCGCTCCAGTGGCCAAGCTTCACACGGTAAGAGTAGTGCTCTCATTAGCTACTAATCTATCTTGGGAATTGTGGCACATGGATGTGAAGAACGCGTTCCTACAAGGAGAGTGTTTAAATTAAAAAAAAAATATATATGGGTTAAAACAATCACCAAGAGCTTTGTATCATAAACTCAGCTCAACATTGATAGAAAAAGGATTTAGACGGTCAGAAGCTGATCACAATCTTTTCACTTATCCAAGCAAAAGAGGTATTATAGTCATTCTTATATATGCTGGTGATATTATCATCTCTGGGAATGACAATGTAATGACCCTCACCATGAGATAAATTTCAAAATGAAAACCCATGACCAAAGGACCTGGAAAGAACTCGAGAAGGAAGCCAAGAACCAAAACAGAAGATTCGCCGAAGAAGTGTCCGAGGAATTATGGACGGAACCGTATGAGTCATCCGAGGCGTACCACAGAGTCGAGACGTACCGTAAAGTCATCCGAGGCATGCCTCAGATTGAGACCGTGCTGCGACGTGAACCGTCGACAAACCACGGAATTGCCGACCAAGCCGGCAAGTTCCGGAAATCAAGAAGCTTTTGTCTCCTTAATTGACCAATCAAAATTCATGCAAAAAGTGAAAAGCATAATCATTATGTTTTCACAAAATTTGGCCAATCGAATTGCATGCAAAGAGGAGTGTGAGACAAGGAGAAAAAGTGGTAATTATTTGGCCAAGTAATACATGTCTCCACCAAATAATTTCAAGAAGAGAAGAAGACATTCTTGAGACAAGTCTTGTGTGTTTTCACCAAGCAATCTTTTGTGGCACCAAAGTGAACACTCGCTCAACATGCATTGGCGAGTGCCCCCGCCCAAAACCCTCTATATAAGTTCGCCCACCCCTTCTTATTTTTTCACACCATCAAGGAGAAAAGAAAAGAAGAGGAAGAAGATAAAGGGCGAGAAAGGAGAAGAAAGAGAGAAGAAGAGAGGAGGAGCAAGCCAAGACTATCGACCATCAAGAGTTTGCATCGAGAAGAAAATCAATTGCAACCAAGGAAGATCCAAGGTGCTGCCAAGTGAGGAACATCGCCAAGAGATCCGATCACCGGTTATCTGTGAATTCAGGCGCATTTTACCGAGCTAGAAGGATCCCAACAACCTCCATTTAGTAAACGGTTGCTTGGAGTTTTAGTTGCATTCTTTACTTGATTTATCTTTGTGATCTTTCTTGTTTAAATGCATGTGGTGTGTGAGGTTACTCTCACTGCTAGAATCGAAATGATTTAGTAATAGAGATGGTAACTTGATAAAGAAGTTACACTGGCTGCTAGTTCGAAATGTTCTAGTGGCAGATGTGGTAACTTAGGAAGGATACTTGTAAAATTATGAGCTTAAAAACCATAAAAACTCAAGTGTCAGTTTGATGAAGTTTTAATGCGTTTAGTCCGCGAGAAATTTTGGCTAGCGTACTAAGACTAGGGTGTGGCTGTCTACAGACTAGATCCGTACAGCATGCAGCTGCGACATGTAGTTGTAGGGTCTGGGACGAAGAGGTCGGAGGTTACTGGGCTCGCTATCCTGGCCGACGCTGTCTACACAACGGTGTAGCTCGAGGTGATGTCCGGTTGCACACCTCTATGGTTGCAGCGTAGACGTTCACAGTGTTGTAGGGGAAGCATACCGGGTCCATAAAATAAAACTTGTTTAAAACTCTTTTGCTTTTATTCAAGTTTATTGCATCTTGTTTATAGTTGATTGATTGATGCTTGATTTTATTGCTTAACTCACTAACTTCCGCATGCTGTCTCTGATTGATTGATTGATTGTTTGATTGTTTGCTTGCATGTTGCTTGTTTGCCTGTTTGCTTGCTTGCATGTGTTGTTGTTGTTGTTGGGGTTGAGTTGGGGTTTATTGTTGTTGCAAGAACCCTGAGCTCACTAAGTAATCTTAGATTACTTATGATAATATTTTGTGTTGCAGGTAACCCTAGAGAGAACTAGAGGGCGTGGTGGACGATAGGAACCCGGAGTAGTTTTTGTGTCTATTTGTAAAATCAAGTATGTTTTATTATGTACCGATCTTGGCTCTAGGCCGCAAACTAAAACCTTATAATCTTTTTGGTATCCGTTTGTAATAAACTCTTATATGTTAATATATCCGGCTTTTATTTTCGAACGAGTAATAACTGATATAGACTTTGTCCAAGTCGGCTCAACATCTAGAACATCACAAGGGTTGCAAAGCCTGAATGTTGTCCCAGGTGGTCGGGAACCTCACCGAAGGACTGGCTAAGGGTCTTGATTCGTTCTCGAACCTCGGCCGGATCATTGGTGAATGTTCCCAAAGTAGCATCCCGGTGCTGTCCATGGTCGGACCGGATACGACGGTTCGGGAGTGTTACAGACAAGGTAGGTATTCAAGATATCAAACTCTATCTTAAATCAGTTTTTGATATCAAAGATCTTGGAGAACTAAAGTACTTTCTTGGTATAGAATTTTGTCGTTCTGAAGAAAGACTCTTCTTGTCGCAAAGAAAGTACACACTTGATCTTTTGAATGAGGCAGGTAAACTTGGATCAAAACCAGTTGAAACTCCACTTGAAGAAGACTACAAGGCTAGTCGTAAGGGGGAGCTGTATGATGCTCTTTATGTAGATGTAAAAAAATATCGACGGTTGGTAGGTAAGCTTATTTATCTCACCATAACTAGACATGATATATGCTTTGTTGTGAAATAGGTGAGTCAATATATGCAAAAGCCAACAGTACATCATTGGAAAATGGTGAGCCGAATACTCAAATATCTCAAAGGATCACCATGACAAGGCATACGGATGGGATGTAGTGGAAATGCAGAGCTGGTAGGATATTGTGATGCAGATTATGTTGGGGATCATGAAGATAGACGCTCAACAACTGGTTATTGCACGTTTGTTAGAGGAAATCTTGTCACTTGGAAAAGTAAGAAACAAAAGGTTATCTCTCTCTCAAGTGCAGAGTCTAGATACAGGGAAATGAGGAAGCTCACAACCAAACTCATGTGGCTCAAAGCTCTCTTGAAGGATCTAGACATCGAGACTCCAAAGCCGATCATAATGCATTGTGACAATGAAGCTGCCATTCGCATTGCATCAAACTCAGTGTTTCATGAGAGGACGAAACACATAGAAGTGGACTATCACAAAGTCAAAGAATGAGTTCAATTAGGAGTTATCTTACCATGTTACACCGAGAGTTTTGAACAACTAACGGACATTTTCACCAAAGCAGCGAGTCCCAAGGTTAGCAAGTATATACACTCCAAACTTGGACTAATGGATCTAACCAGACCACAGATGAAGACCCTAAGCTATTGACTCCATACTCTTTTTCACTTAGTATGTTTTTGTCCCAAATGGGTTTTCTATACTAAGGTTTTTCATGAGATGGGTGTTCATAGTTTCAAACTTAACCTCTGTTCTAAATGGTTAAGATTGAGGGGGAGTATGAACATGAACACACTAAGAACATGTTCTCCTTATGTTATAAGAATGCGTTCTCCTTATGATACAAGAACATGTTCTTCTTAGGATATAAGAACGCGTTCTTCTTACGTTATAAATGTACATTCTAGTAGTTTCCATGTATAGACTCTATTGTATCTCTGTAAATAGTTTGTAACTAGGTCATTATTATTCTAAGGAATGAGAATCTCTCCTTCTCTTATATTCTAACAAAGCGACTTTCTCTCTCTTTCTCTCTTGATCATTCTATCTCATACTCCCTTGTTCGTAATTCTACATAATCTTCTAATTTAATTTGTGATTGAAACTGATACAGACCAGAAGCATTCATTTGGTCCCAACATATAATATTGAAACACAAAACACGTTCTAAATTGATCTATTTTTGGATTTTTGTCTAAATAATCCAATTTCTCATCATCTAGTGTATAAATCCAAATATAATTATTAGACAAAAGTCCAAGAAATGATTGGTAGAAAATAAAAATAAAAAGAAACACAAATTGAACACGTTGTTACAAACTTATCTTACAAAAAAATTACACAAGAGTTATGTCATCCCAAGTACCACATAAACATTAGAAGTAAAATCTTATGTTTCAAATTCAATTTATTTACACGAGATGTGATACAAATTTTATAGAGAGAATACTCATTATATAGTAACATCCAACTAAACATTTCATTAATTGGTAGAAAATTAAAGATTGAGTAAGAACTCAAAGAGTCGATCGGGGGTTAGGGTAAGTATACATGCGTATTACTTTAAGGTATGTCGGGTTACGCTACTTTGCTTGTTCGTATTATTGCACAGTTTGGATAGAACCCTGCAATAATCTTCTTTCATCAAGCATAACACAATATATAAGGAAAACGATTCATCCTATTAAATAAATAATAATAAATAATGAGAAGAAGTCTACGCGACATGTAAAGAGTCTATAGAACTTGTGATGAACAAGTAGTCAAATCAAGTTTGTGGTTGCACACTGTACACTTTCAAGTATTTAAGTGAGCCTTGTTTCATCACCACTTCATCAATACAAGCTTAATTCTCAGCATACATTATATTTTGAGATCAAACAACAAATCATTCGAAAGATGGAAGGTAAAATTTTGCTTCTAAGTGTGTTCATAATGAGTCTATTCATAGGACAGTTATTCAAGTTGATGCCAAGAGCTGTTGTCCGTCATCCTCTGCTAGAATTGACTATAATACTTGCCGCCTTGTGGGAGTTCCAGGCCAGTATGTGATAGCATTAGTGGCTGCAAAAACATTAATGGGTCGATATGTCCTGACTTATTTCCGTATGACATTCTCACAAACAAAGGTAAAATATAATGAATAACATTGTGATTTGTAACGTACATTTATTTGGTACAAGACGGCTCAAGATTCATTTTTTATGTGTTTTAATTTTTATATCAAGGTAATTTTGTCAATGGATACTGTAAATTGGGTGTGTATCTTCTGTATGTAGAGCCTTAAGTTAAGGCCCTTAACCACTCTCAAGAAATCCGGTAACTCAAACTTCCCAAACTCATCATCACTACCATAAGTTTTAAAAAGAAAAAATTGACAATAGAATAAGCTATTCATTTTTTTTCCGATGATGAGATGCAAGTGAAAGCGTAAATGGAGTCGTCGACTAATGTGTCAACATTTGTTTTACAGTCTGCACCAAGGGCTCGATAAATGCAGTTAAATATGCCTTCTACAGTTCTACTCCCTGTCTGAATAATGAATAGTGTGTTGTATTAATCTTCTGCCATTCATCCATTTTCATCTGTTTATTTTTTTCTTAATAGAATGGTCTTTATATAAGAAGCTCATATCATGAAAACAGATATTACTTAGTTTATTGACACGATCTGACCGCTTTTTTTTTTAAATACATTAAATAGTAATCTCAAAATTATTTTTTTGGATACTTTAATAACAGCTCACTAGTTTAAATGTGTTTTTTTACTGAACACGTAACAGAGGCAATGCCTAAAAATACAACATATATGTTTAACCTAATATAACAATAGGTAATTGGACTAACGGGCCTCATGGCCTGCAAGTTGAGATGTGGTGGAGACATGTTTGGTAGCAATAACACCTTTAAGAATTTCATCACGTATGAAATGACAATCCCGTCCCACATGCTTCGTCTGAGATTGATAAACTAATTAACAGCAAGATGAATGGCAGATAGACTATCTGAATAAATAATGATTGGATAATCACACTTAATACCAAGAGTAGGAAGCAATTGACGCAGCCATAGTAGTTCACTGACTGTATCACGCATGGCATGATATTCTGCTTCACATGAAGAATGAGAGACAACATCATATTTATGAGTTTTCCAAGACGAAGGTGAGCCGCCTAACTGAATGAACCAACTAGTGAGAGAACGACTGGTAAGCAGACATGGATTGAAATCCGAATCACACCAAGCTTTGAGAATTAAGGAAGTATCAGCACAAAGAAAAATTCCTTGACCCGGACTATACTTCAGATATCAAACTACACGAAGAGCAGCCTCCCAATAAATTGTGAGAGAATGTGAACAATACAGGAGAGTTCAAGACGTGTATTTAAACGGATCATGAATAGTATCATCCTTGGCGAGAGCAAGCTTGTGATTTTGTTCAAGAGGAAAAGAGACCGGTTAAACACCCAACCGACTTGTTTCAGCAATGATGTCAAGCGCATTTTTGCGTTGACATAAGTAGATTCCAGAAGGACTCAGAGCAACCTCAATAACCAAGAAATAATGGAGAACAACAAGATCCTTCATGTGAAAACAAGAGCTTAGATACTTCTTAAAACTACTAATCACTTCAATAGAAGTACCGGTTACGATCAGATCATCAACATAGATGAGAACATGTAGCCGAACATCCTTCTGATCGAAGACAAACAATGAATAATCAGACATATCTTGAAGAAAACCATAGTCTGTTAGAGACGAAGTAAGCTTAGCAAACCAACACCGGGGAGCCTACTTTAGACCTTACAAAGATTTTTGTAGCCTACAAATTTTAGTAGTATTGATCATGCAGACACCAGGAGGGAATTCGATGTTGACCTCCTCATCAAGATCATTGTGGAGGAATGTGTTATGAATACTCATCTGATAGACTTCCCAATCGAGTGAAGCGACTTGTTGCAGAAAAGCGCAAACTGTAACCATCTTTGCAGCATAAGCAAAAGTTTAGGTATGCTATGTAACGTTCTTTGCAGTGAAGAGACTTCTGTTTGGTTATTTCCAAAGACATTCAAGCGTGCTATGTAACGTTCAAGCATACCATCGGAGTTGTATTTGACTCGAAAAACCCATTTACAGTCGACAGCTTTCTTTCCAGGAGGTAAGTCCTCAACTGTCCAAGTTCTAAGGTCTTCAATAGAAAAAAATTTCAGTTGATACGCCAATTCTCATCAAGAATAGCTTCGTTATAACTCCGAGGCTTAAACCAGAAGTAATAGCAGGAAGATACTCTTGAAACGTTACTGAAAAATGGTCGCTGAAAATATATTTGTCCAACACATATGGTGTCACAAATGGATGATGAAGGAGAGTAGTGACATAATCAACAAATGTAGTAGGAGATTTCTTTATGCGCTTACCCTTACCAGGAGATTTAGGTTGGTCACCTGCAACAACCATCAAAAATGTAGTAGAAGAAAACGAAGGTGCAGGGTCTGAAGATGTTGTTGGTAGCACACCAGGAGGAACAACATAAACTTTGAGGAGAACAGATGGTAGGAACAACATAAACTTTAAGGAGAACAGATGACAGCTTCTTTCTATGGCATTTACCCAACAACTCATGCAGACCTAGAGAAAATGGAGAAACCTGATCCAAAACAGGATTAAGCATGGCAAGGTCTAGAGTAAGAGATCGATCAGTTTGTCTAGCTGTGGACGAGGGATCAGTCGATCGAGGGTGCTCAACAACAAAAGATTTTCAGAATTAAAAGGAGCGATCTTTCGTGCAGTGGGAGCGACGGTCCAGTAACCACAGAAGGTGTCGCTGTAATATCAAAAAATTGGGGAATGGTCGATCGAGCAGCAGGAGCAACCAGTCGAGGTACAGAAGAAACTGCATGCTGTGATGATGGAGCAGCCAACAAATCTTCATCGGGAAGAAATGGCGTGGGAACAGCGGGAGATGGTAATTCAGGCAACCAAGGAGAAATAGCAAGAGGAAACTCCACTTCATTGAAGATTACATCTCATGATACGGAGATAGCCCCTGTCTCAATGTTATAAACTCGCCAACCTTTCTTTGCAAAAGGGTAACAAAAGAAGACGAATTTGGTGCTGCGCGTTTCAAACTTATCACCACCATGTTTCGGGTTATGAACGTAGCAAAAACAACCAAAAAGAGGAGGACGATGATAAATAAGCTCAAAGGTGTCTTTCCTTGGAGCAGTGGAGAGTGTGTATGATAATGAGATAAGCAGCAGTGAGAGTATAATAACTCCAAAATTCAGCGGGAAGACCAGTTTGAAATCGAAGAGCTCGAGCAACATTATGTATATGACGATGTTTACGTTCAACTCGATCGTTTTGTTGAGGTGTCCCAACACAATAGCAACGAAGTTTTTTTATTTATTTTGGTGGAATATTGTCGTTCCACAAGAGCAATGAAGTTTTTAATATGCATGGGAGCTTCTTGTTTGGAGGGTAAAAGATAAATATTAAATACATATACAACATTTGAATAATCATCACCAGCTGTAAGAAAATAAAGAGAACCGCATATCGAAGTAGTCTGATAAAGACCCCATAGATCACAATGTACCAATTCAAATGTAAAGCTTGTCTTATTACTACTCAAAGGAAAATGATCCCTTGTCTGTTTTGCTTGAATACAAATATCGCAAGTCTTAAAATCAAAATCACTACTAGTAAAACCAGATAACGTTAACAGCTTTAAAACCTTAGAAAGATGATGACCAAGACGACGATACCATAACTGAGAAGAACTAAGTCCCGTGGTTGCCATTGCTGCTGCGAGTTCCACTCCACAAAAAAAAAAAAAATACAAACCATGATGTTGCTTAGTAGCTCCAATCAGCATCAGCTTGATGTGGTCCTAGATAATATAAATCTTATCAATGAGTTGAAAAAATGCAGTGACGATCTCTAGTCAAATAAGAAACAAATATCAAATAACAATGAAGACCATCAACAAAATAAACTTCTTGAAGATCCAAAGAAGGGCCTAAGTGAACTCGTCCTTGTTTTATAGTAGTAGTAAAACGTCTATCAGGAAATTTAATAAGAACCAGAGGCACATCACGTAGGTCTTGTTTCAACACGAGCCGGAGCCTGAGAACTAGTAAGAGCCGAAGTGGTACTCATCGTGAGAAGAAATTTTTGTTCAAAGAGAGAACAAAGAAATTAATAAAAGAAAAGTGAGGAAAATTTGAGAACGTAGTATCTTGTAGTGGGAGGAGAGATCACTAGATCGACCACAAAAACTTTTTAGTAGTTAGGATTTGTGCTCTAATATCATGTTTAAAACGACCGCATCCAGATTCTCAATTCTCACACATGACACACAGGAAACAATCTCATTGGAACCTCATAATTCCAACCGGCGTCAACCGCTCCTTACAAAAACTTTCATAAATACTGGCTAGATCTAACTAACTCATACTCAGTAGCTACCAACAACAATCATACAAACATACTTCAGCTCCACAAGCACCTTACATTTGTAAACTCCAGTTCCTCCTCCAACTGACCACTTCGTGATCTACCCAAACAAACCACTTAAACATGTATCCCAAACGTCATTTCATCTGGTTATTGAGTCGCACAACCAACCACCCCTAACGACCGAGTAACAAGAGAGTTGTGTTGGAATACTTTATTTCATCCAGCCACAAAAGCACTTCATCAATGAACCCACTGATTCACCATCTTAGCTTTAACCCAGCACCCTTAAGCTCTATAATGGTTCTCCAACCACCACGACCTAACACCATAAGCAATAAAATCTCAAGTTTTTAGCTCAAACTGAGCTCATTGGCGCACCCAACAATAAAATTTGCCACAATTTAAACTATACAAAAACGTTCATACCAACACACAATATTACACAAACCAACCGCTCAACTCGCAATTCCACCGTTGGATATGGAGCCAGTACCATCATAAGTCTTTCTACCAAATTTCCTCCTGATCAGACTAGTTTTGGACCTCCAAACATCGCCTAGAAAAAACCATATCGGAACGGTTTCTAGGGTTCTTACTTAACCCAAATTTCACAGTTTTAGAAATTTCTTGGTCAGGAAGCAACGCACATAACTCCTCAAGATTAACTCCTAATTAAGCTCTCTCGGTTGCTATGGAATCTTGGCTTGATGGAAATTACCCCTGTATATTCACCGTTCCCGTACGACCTAGTCTCTTACGCCGACGAGCCCTCAAGGTTGGCTCCTCCATATTGGCTTTATCTCCATCTTGCCTCCACTTTCTTTCTCTTCTTTAGCTATGTTTACTCCGGCTTTGTTCTTCCACCACCAAAGAAGCTTTCACAACCATGAAAGGACTATACAGAACCACTGGTGGTCCACCACCTTCCGCTTTAACATGTTCTCTCTCTCCTCCCAACTACTCACGACTTCGTCTTTTCTCCCCTGTCTCCCTCTTTATTCTAATACCAACTCACACCCATATCACAACTAAGGTGCCTCAAAGACCTAGAATCAGGAGTGGACCCACATAGGTTGGAGGGGGTGCAACTAGCTCTGAGACCTATTATCCAAGATCCGGTATCCGATCC
The DNA here is from genome assembly GCA_024034495.1 of Camelina laxa. Taxonomy (NCBI): domain Eukaryota; kingdom Viridiplantae; phylum Streptophyta; class Magnoliopsida; order Brassicales; family Brassicaceae; genus Camelina; species Camelina laxa. The sequence continues at coordinate 26,833,433 of CM043881.1, forward strand.
GGTATCCGTTACTATCTGCTCCGAAAAATAGGATATCCGGTGGGGCAGATCCGGATCCGGATAGTAAAATGATGAATCCGGCCGGATCCGGATACGGATCCAGATAGTAGACATTTTAAAACCGGATATCCGGTATATACATATCTTGTATCTATATATAGGAGTTGGGCTATAAAAGTACTCATATATATTTTAAGCCTGTTATCAAACTTAATATTTTAAAGCCCATATACTTTAAACGGAAACAAAATTAGAGTCCATTAGTAGATCAATGCATTCTAAATCTGGATATTAGGGTTGAGCCTCACACCCTCAAGTCGCTGTTCTTTGTTGATTTTTTTTTCTTCTCGCCGTTAACCACGACTCCATCATCTTTCTACGGCCGTGATGATTTGAAGACAAGAAACAGTTGGAGAGACTTCGATGGCCGGCCATTGCACCATTGTTGTTATTGTTACGTCGTCCTATGATTCTGTTTTTGGTGGTGACGGCGTCGTTCTCTGATTCCATTTTTGGCGGTGAAGGTGCCGTTTAATGATTCTACGGCTCCGCTAAGCATAACAATGGTTCGGCTCCGATCTAAGATGGATCTGGATTTCTTTTTATTGGGGAAGAGATAAAAAAAACAAAAAAAAATCCGGATCCAGGATATCCAAGATTATCCGGGATTTTGGACAGATTTTTAATACCCGAATATCTAAGGTGGTCGGTGACGGATTCAGATATTAAAACTCCATATCCGCCGGATACGGATCCGGATCCGGATATCCAGATCCGTCTCAGGGCTAGGTGCAACTGCACCAAATGAAATATAAAAGGCTTTTGATTTTGTATTAGCATTTTTGATAAGCGTCTTTAAGAAACCTAACTTTTCTGTTTAATTTAACCAACCCAAGATTTAGCTAAACCAATATATAATCAATTAAACCATCTTTTGGTTTAATTAACTAATTGACTAACATAATAAAACGAAATTAACTGATTCTTTTACTCCAAATAGGTAATTAGTCCACGCAATGCGTGGTTGCATGCATAATAGTTTTTATTATATTTCAGAAATTTTCTTAAACTAAAATATTATTCTTTTCTATTAATAAGAAATATTTTTTTCTACTAAAATATGAATCTTAAATTTTTTTTTTATAACAATTTCTCAAAATAACACTTCTGTCAACATTTTTTGGTACGATTATTTATTATACAAAATTTAAAATATATTATTTTTTCTATAGAACAAAAATTAACATTAACAAATACTACAAAAAATTATTATAAATTGATAAGCTATATTAATATAAATAATAATATAGAATTTCAACATTTTCCTAATATGAGTGAATCTATGTTTATCATGTTTTATAAAGGTTAACCATTGAGATAAAGAGTTTTTCTTAATGACATTGTAAACATAAGACTGTAGTATAGAAAAATTAAATCCAATAAAATTATTAAAAAATTTAGTAACTACGTATAACATTATTATATATAAAATCTTCCTCATTTCAAAGTTTAAAGCAATATAAATATAATATATATATATATATATGTATATATATATGGTCATAAGTTTAACTAACCAAAGTAATTAAAAAATATGAAAATTTAACCAAAAATTTTTCTCTTGAAAGATAAATATATTAGTTGGAGGAATGAATGTAAAACTATTGGGTATGAGTTATATTTGAGTTAAATGTAGAGTTACATGCCTTTAAAATGATAATTATAAATAAATATTTTAATTTATTTTTGACTTAAAAGAAAAGGAATATCAAGTGGCTCAATCAGAATTTAAACTTACACATAATTTGATTGTTTTGTTGATATAAACTCAACACTCACACATAATATTCCAAATTGAAAATATTACTTTTGAAGTGACAAACTAAATTAGTTTTCTTATAAAATTATATGAACTTCAATCTAAAGAGTTTTTAAAATCCCAAGGATAACTTCTCTCCTTTTGGTTTTTTTTTTTGTTTTTTTTTTCACTCATCAATTTAATTTATAGTGCTAGATTTGATACTAATGGTTTCATCTTTAGAAGATTTAGTTAAATAGTATTTTATAATTATATATTTTTCACTTCCAGTTAAACATGATATTTCACTTCCAGTTAAACATGATATTTCACTTCCAGTTAAATATGATATCTTTTTGGAATCATTTTTTTCATTTTTCTTAAATCATAAAGACCTATTTTTCATTTTTCTTTTTGTTTTCAAAAACCTCAAATCTTAAACAATATAAATATTATATTGATCTTTACATATTTATCTTTACATATTTATCTGTTGGATCAAAAAGACAAAATAGACTTTATGAATAGAGTTTATGGACTTTACAAAACAAAATAGACTTTATAAATGGATAATTATATGAACCATTATAAATTATTAAAAATAATACATGAATATGTGAGATAACCAGAGTACATAATAGAGAATTAGAGATAGATCTTTTCAACTTCATGACCTTATTGTGTAGTGAATATTGTAGAAGAGTATGAAAAATAATAGCTTATAAGATGCTAATCTAAAATAGACATTGAAGATAAACCTTTTAAAACATAAAATAAAAAAAAAACAATGTAAGATATACAAATCATACAAATTCTAAAATTAAACTTTAGAATTAAGCTTTTACAATGATATTTAAATTGATTTTTTTGACCCTTACAAGAACAATAACAAAAGAACACACACAAAAATTGAGATATAGTGGAAGAGGGTGAGAGAATGAAAGAATGAGAGACTAAGAAAATAAATATGTGAATTTAAATTTAACTATGGAAATTTAAAAAATAAATATGAATAGATTAGAAAGGTAAGAAATATAAAAGAAATATTTATTTTTATATAAATAAAATAAAAATTGAAACAATGTTAAATATATATATAATACTTTCTAAATTAAAATATATAATCAAACTCTTACAACACATATAAAATATAACAACATTTGATATTGGTAGGAGAGAATGAGAGAATGATTACTTATAAGATGATAATCCAAATTAGATAATGAAGATGGATCTTTTAAAAATAAGAACAATGTAAAATATATATCTTTTTTTTTCAACCTCACATTAAATAATTAAAATAAAACTCCTCGATTGGTTGCCCAAACTGGAGGAAAAGAGTTTACAAAAGAAGACTCTAAACTAAATCTCTAGAAGAATGAGCTAAGCAATCAGCCTTCACATTGGACGTCCTTGGGATCTTGATAAGGGTGAAAAAAGGCATTGAAGCACTAAGCACCTGAAACTCCTCCAGAAGCGTTGAGAAGGCCGGCCACTCCTCCGGAACTTGCACCATTGCTAGCAATTCTGCAGAATCCGTCTCGAATCGCCGGCAATCAATCCCTCTGGAACGGATACACTCCATCGCCCATAATAATGCTTCTAACTCTGAATGAAGTGTGGATGTACTGCGACGCTGACATTTGGCACCCATTACCAAAGTCTGATTCTCACCATCACCACACCACCAGCCTAACCCTGAATGAGGCTCTGTGGCTTTCCAAGAGCCATCCACCTGACAGTGAATTGACGACTCCAACGTAATCATCGAATCCGTCGGAACGGAGTTGACCCTTGTGGTTAATTGTGATTCCTTCCACCACAATTGCTCACGTAAAGCCTGATTAATAATATCCATTGGCTCTGATTGTAGTCCTTGAAAAACTTTGTTATTCCTATCCTTCCATAAAAACCAGACCAACCATGGGATCGAGCTATGAGTAGTGCCCAAAGCCATATGAGCTAAACCTTTGCCATATATAAAATCCAAATTCGAATAGATTGAACCAACCGGAAATTTATCCATGTCAGATCCATCAAAAATCCTCTCCCAAACCTGACGTGAATAAGAACACTCAAATAAGGTATGATTAATAGACTCTTCCTCCAATTCACATCGCTTGCATAGTGTGTCACAATTAACTCCCCGTAAGGCTAATCGTATTTTCACCGGAAGTGAACCCGAGGCGATCTGCCAGAAAAGTGTTTGATTTTAGGTGGTACCGGGAGGTCCCATGCCTTAGCCTTCAGGGCATTAACATTGGGACCAACCTCAATTTCCGCCTTCATAGCTTGAGCTACCTTATAACCTGACTTAACCGAATACCGACCCGATTGTGAGTAATGTCATACCATGTGTAAAATATATATCATGTAGTCTCTAAAATTAAAATTTAGCATTAAACATTTACAATGATATTTCATTTATTTTTTTGTAACCCATACAACAAAAATAAGAAATCTAAAACAAAAAAAAAAAACAAAAAAATGATTTGAGGGATTGTGGAAGAGAATGAGAGAATGTGAAAATGAGAAAGTAAAAGAATGTCAATATGAGAGAATGAGAGAATGCTTATTTATATGATAAGAATTGATGAAAGTTACATTTAGAATTATGGAGTTACAATTATAATTTATTGTGTTTGAATAAAATTGAACGATGGAATATGATTAATGCATAATTTAATTTATTTTCAGTTATAATTTGATTTTAATGTGTGAGTTAAATGTATTGTGTTAATTGGGTGTTAAATATTATTTAAAGCAATTAAAAAAATAGAAATTATTAAATGAAAATCAACCAATAAAGAGAGACCAAAATCTTACTTTTATATATATGATTCTCCAATTAATTATAATCATTTCTTTTTCTAGACACGGGTATTACAATGTCAAGAAACAACAAAAGTTATAGAAGGTAGTTTTGTTGAATACGTAATAAAAGCGATGCCTTTACAGTATATACAACACTAAATAAAGATCCGTCCGATGTGCGGGTTTAAAGTTTTGTACATTTAATTTAATTTAATAAAAAATATCAAAATGTGTTGTAAATAATTTATAAATTTTCTTTTGTTATAATACACTGATTTATATCCATTCACAAAAAAAAGTACCATTTTTTTTACACCTAAGTATATTGTATTTTATAAATATATTATTTACTATCACCTAGAAAATGTCTATATGAACAGATTAAGCCAACTATTATATGTTTCTTTACTTTCACTTTTGCATAGTTTCTTTAATCTAAAATTGTTGGCTCAAAAAATATTATCAAATAAAAAATATATTACATAGTATACTAATCAATGATATATCATCACAATAGTGTATGATCAACCATACAGAGAACCTCGGGTCCACTCTCTTCCCTTATGGCGAGAACCTTGCGTCCAACCTTCTCCACCATGGAGAGAACCTTGGCTCCATCTTCCTCCCTTGGAGAGATAACCTTGCGCCCAACCTCCTACACCATGGAGAGAACTTCGGCTCTACCCTCTTCCTGTGTGGAGAGAACATATTCACGTCTTTTAGTTATCTCAAACTGGCTTGCTCCAGCAACCAATGAAACTAAATATCCTTTTCTAACATCACAAAAAAAAATTTAATAACTAATGTTAAATTTCCAAATGTATTTTTGGAAGTGTCTTTGACACACCATGATGTAGCCTCTGTCTCCGAGCTCCTATGGATCTATCAATAATGATTTATGTGTTTTCCAATCTATATATCTATGTTTGTTGTAAATTTGTATTTGATTAGGCTATTTTATCCAATCATAAGATTGATAAGCTTTTACTATTTATCTCCATGTGATATTGAATTAATGGTAACAATTATGTTTGCACAACAAAATGGTCTATGACCAACCAATCAAAGGTGGGAAATTAGAACAAAATTAATCTGACACAATAAATAAATAATAGAAAATTATAAGCATTGTAATATATGAATCTCAAATAATTCAAAGATGAAATTATAAATAGAAAAAAACAATCTTAAAGTACTACAATAAAATTTAAAATACGATATTAGAAAAAGAAGACGCATATATTAATCTTATAACCAATCTTACCTATTCCAAACTGAAAAATGAGAAATTAAAAGAAAATTTTAGTTTTTTTTTTTTAAAAAGAAAATTTACCTTTCCATTAAAAAAGTTAAACAATACTTGGGTTCACCTCTAGGGGTGAACCTCTTCGTCCACCCCCTTATAAAATAAGGAAATAAAATCTATATACATTATTATAAAACTAAAAACTTAAACCGTTCTTTTATAAACCCAAACCGATATATAATTTTATTCTAATTGTAAAATTTAAACTCTAATCATCTCATTTGTAAACTCAAACCGACATATAATTTCGTTCTAATTGTAAAATCTAAACCCTGACAATCTTATTTGTAAACTCAAACCGACATATAATTTGTTTTAATTGTAAAATCTAAACACTAATCATCTCATTTGTAAACCCAAACCGACATATAATTTCGTTCTAATTATAAAATCTAAACCCTAACCACCTCATTTGTTAACCCAAACCGACATATAATTTTGTTTTAATTGTAAAACTTAAACACTAACCACTTCATTTGTAAACCCAAACCGACATATAATTTCGTTTTAATTGTAAAATCTAAAGTTTAATCACCTTATTTGTAAACCCAAACCGACACAAATTTTTTGTTCTAATTTTAAAAATCTAAACCAAGTCAATATTTAATTTTTCGTAACTAAAAGTATACAAATTTTCTTTCCTTAATTTGTTTTGTTTTTTAATTTAATTTTAATTTATTTTTAAATGAAATATTATATAGAAGATTTTGATTGGTTGAGAGGAGAGGGGGTGAACTAACTAAAAAGCAGTGTTTAAAGTTGTGAACCTAGGAAAACCTAAGTATTTTTCTAAAAAGTTTTACCAATAGAACAAAGTTGAAAGCAATGCTTATGAATAAACTATATTGTTAGATGAAAAATATGAGACCATTTATGTATATATAGAAGTGACTATTTACATTTTTAGAATTAACAATTAACTATATATTTTTCTTAATCGTTTTTCGATTTTTTCTTCTAAAATTAATAAGTTGAAATTAAAAACTAGTAAATAATGTTATAATTTCGAATTTTATAATATACATATATATATATATATATATATAATATTTTATAATTATTTTTAAAAACTGCTTTTTTAATTTTTTGATAATTATCTTTTTATATTATTAATATATCAAAATTTTTGTTAATAGTTAATTTTTAAAATCTAGCGTTGTATAATAGGATATATGTTTAACCTAGCGTATAGACCGTCAACAGGTAACTGGACTAAGGGGCCTCATGGCCCAATAGTATTTTTGTTGTTGCTTCCACAATCTACATATATCCACACGAATTTACCTTATTTTTTTATTGCAAGAACTCATTTGAGCACAAATAAACTAATTGTAAACTATCCTTTTAGATGCATGGATTTTTTAGATTGTTATACACAGTTAAATTGCTTTTAATTATAGCTGGTGATATAACGAAACAAAAATCAGTGGCTTATAAGCAACCATAAGAAACAACGTCAACTACTCAACTATTGCATTTGGTATGAGATACGAGACTAGCCCACAAAATTATTCATTAAGTTTGGTTGCACAAAAAAAAAGTTTGAAGTTTTAGATATTGTACTAAAAACAAAACTCAGTCGTAATCGATTTTCATATATTTTCCTCACAATCAGAAATTTGGAATCTTTGTGATTCAAATCACAAAACGATTATGGTAATTAAGTCATGTATATATCAAGATATTAGAGTCAATATTGTTGGACTGTCCTATAGTCATAAGCTATCTTATTTTGTTATCACATGAAGTGAACCCACATTTATTTTATTACCCGATTGAGCTACATTTTATCCGAATTCTTTTAGAAAATTTTGGGCAAAATCTTATCCTTCAAAATTTAAAGTTCTATCGTCGTTTTGTTTGTGTTTGGACACCATGTGCAATACCATTAGCCGTTTTATTTTCCACCATGGCATATAATGTGCTAGATTGATGATAAAAAGTCCTTTAAACCTCATCGTCATAAAATACATTTACATATTCCACCGTCCATGTCGAAACACGTACGTAGCAATCTGACCAGAAGTCATGCTTTAGAATCTATCATGCTATAGATTCCAATGGTCCGTATTCTAATTTAATGATTGTAAACAGTCCTCATCCTTATACGTATCACAGTATCAAACTATCTTACTATCACGTATGATACGTAAATTTTCCATTGAAGTCGTTCACTGGCAACAAAAAATAAAATAAAAAAAATTGTTCCCAAGAGTTTAAAATAGGTTTACTAAGAAAATAGTGACAAACGCAATCCGTGATGCGTAGCTCAATTTCTATAAACAATCTATATTGTTAATTTGCATGATTAAATGGATTAATAACGACATACATGCAGTAGTTTGTTTCTTAAACTGTAGTAACCCATTCTCAAACTTGAACTGGTTATACGGTTTGGTTAATCGATTGTAGCTTGTTTATTTTCAATATATACAACTTAAAAAATTATTTTAGTGGTTTGTTTTCAAAATATACACAAGTAGTCTGGATAAAATTTAGCTACAATGACATTTACCTTCATATAACTTTCGAAGGATTTATCTCCAAAACTCTTAGATGTGCCTAAAACCATGAATATGCTAAATATTAATGCATAAAGCATATAATGAAATCATTAGAAAAGTAAAATTTAGTTATAACTGACAGATATATATATACATTCGTATTTGTCCAAACTTGACCTTTATCGACCTAAACAATCCACAATATTACTTACACTAGTCACTAGCGAATTAGACCCAGCATTTTATCCACATTATGCTTCGTTGTAGATATCGACCAATCATATGTTTATCTAGTTACCATAATTAACCCCCTAGCTATATATAAATATTTTTATAACGCGATAAATAATGGATTAGCTAGTAAATTTTTTCACATAAACTGGCTCATCCATTCTAAGCCATCAAAATAATCCGGCGAGTAGAGCAAGTTATCACCATCACCGTCCACACAAATGTCGTAATCTCCAAAAAACGGTGTGGCCTGATTTGCTTCGACGGTCACAGAAGATGAGATCGGACTGTTGCTTATTAAAGTCCCTTCAACTCTTTGTGCAAGACGTTGGATCTCTCTTTCAGCCTCATAAAGCTGTTCCTTTAGTTGAAGAATCTGAAAATTTAAAATTTTGATTTGATTTAATCACTTTCCCGTTAACAGCTAATCATATTATACGTAGAGTTTGATTTGATGAGTTTTATTTTGTGGACCTGGTGATTAGAGAGGCCCAATGAGTCAATGACTAAGACAAGCAAGTAACCACTAGAAAACAAGGGGGGGTTGTACGGAAAGATAATTACATATAATGACACTTTTGTTTTTTGCTGTTCATTTTTCTGTATGATTTTCCAATATAAAACAAAATAACTATACTACAGTTATCCAAATATCATTTATATTTCTCAATTGCTTATATATAATGTGTATTCGTTTCACTTGGTATTTGCATTATCTTGTAAAAAATATTCCTATAACTTTATCATAATAATATTTAACCACTTTGTTATCTTTTGTTCACAAATAGAAAAAGAAAACTTGAATTAAAAGAGAAAAACGGGTAATTAATCGTCAACTTTATCAACTTATTCAAAATTTAAATCTATCGTTAATTAACTTTATCATATTTATAGATTAATTCACTTATCTTTTGGAAAGAGAAGAGACTGTAAGAACAACATACCTCAGAATCAAGACGGCACTTGTCAACGACGACGTTTTCGTATGCGTTCTTGATTTTAGTGTATTCATCCTCAACCCGCTTGTTCTTCCACCGTGCACGGCGGTTCTGGAACCAAACCGCGACTTGACGAGGGTCAAGCCCTAACTCCGATGCCAGCCGATCTTTCCTTTCGGATTCAAGCTTATGATCGTCTTCAAAGCTGATCTCCAACATTCTTACTTGCTCATCACTCAATTTTCTCTTTCTAAACCACCCATTGCCTCCTTCTCCAACCGCAGCACTCTTACTCTTCCTTTTCCTACGCCGTGCTGGTTTTGCTTCTCCTGCTGGTCAAACAGAAACACATCAAAACCAATGTTATAAGAAACTAAAAAGTCTTCTACGTACACAACTCTACAAGTCATCTCTAGTACGTTTGTGAAAAAGACTACATAAGACAAACTTAGTATCCAGAAAAAAAAAAAAAAAAAATAAATAAATAAAGGAACCCACTTGAAGATATATCTATAACCAAATTTGGTTTTTCTGTGTTATATGAAAAAAAAAAAAGATTGGAACTTTTAGCGTGCAAACCTTGTTGTGGTACCAATGAAGTATAGACATCAGGGTACAACTGAGAGATGAGTAGAAGATTATGATCATCTACATTCTGGTTATTCATGTTTCTATCTTCTTCTCTCTCTCTTTCTCTGTGAGATTCAACAGATTAGTGTTGTTTTTTGTCTCACTTTTTCTACAATAAGAGAGAAGATGTGTTGGGAGAAGCAGAGGACATATCATTTTATATAGGAGGAGTAGGTGTCAAGGGATGGTTTGATTAGAGTTTGTTTTTCTAATTTATTATTTCTTCTTTCTCAGATTTGGGCTTATGATTCTTTGTAATTACATAATTGCCACTTTGCATTTCAATTCTAGTAGTAAGTAGGTCCTCAAACTACATGTACATCAGTATATCACTATCTTACTATTGTTTCATATTGCAAAGACATGACTTTGTTATTTTGACAAATATCAAAAAACAAAATTAAAAAAATATGTGACAGCATTTAAATAATAAATAATTAACCTGTTAATATTAATTAGACTATAAAATTCATTTTAATTTTTTATTATAGTATAAGTATTAACTTATGAGTATAATGTATCATGTAACATTTTTATAATATAATAAAATTGATTTGCCGTTAAAAAAAACTTATAAGTAGATCCAGCCGTATAATATACTATACATATTAACTGTAATTGGAAATTTATTATGTATATATATATATGTATATGTATATTTTACGTAGAACAACTATAATCCGCAACTAATTAATTAGTTCAATAAGTTTTCAGATATACCATCGTAGTTTAAATTAGTCATGCTTGTATAGTTCTTATCTTTTGAGCAATTTGGAACCAAAACTCACGTAACTACATGGCTCCAAATAGTTTGTGTTCTGGCATACAATTCCTTGATTACTTTAAGAAGCATAAACAAGTCAATTCGTTCATGTGAATTCATATGAAACATTTTCCATTTATAATATAATTCTTAAGGTTATATGGATATTTACACGTAAGAAACTAAAAGAGATACATGTAATTATCATTATATATAACTGTAATGCGATGAAGGTTTTACGTGTGATGAGAGGATTAGAGGATGTCGTTATCACCGTCAGATGGATAAGTCTCAGCAACAAACTAAAAGAGAGAAAAGATAAGTGACTTGTCTTTCAAAAGGTAGTTTACTTTTTTACTCCTATCTCTCGTATATATTAATAATTTTTACTCACTCTTTCATACGTTTCCTTAAATCGGGTTTTAAAACTCGAAACATATACTATTTCTACTTTACAGCTAACGTTTAAATCATTATATAGCAAAATAGAAGATATTTTTAGATGATTCAGTTTGCTAAAATCATAAATAAGACGTAATCGTTTTTTAGCAATGACCAAACATACGCAAAATCTACTTTATAAAATAATATGTCAAATGATACACAAACATGAAGCCAGATGAAAAATTGCATTTAGATATTAATACAATGCATCCATATTGTAAATTAGCATTTCATGTAATTTAATAACATTGTTATGTTTAGGAAATCCGCATAAAATTAAAGTAAAAAACCATGGTCATCATAGAAGGTTTGATGGTAGTTATTGAGTTATTATGTAATGTTTATTATAGTGTGTTAATGTAGAAAGGACTTCTTTAGCTTTCTATCTAATTACACTTGTTGTATTGAGTATAAATATTCTTTGTATACTTTCTGATTCATTAATGATAAATATCTTTTATCAAAAGTTAATATGGTATCAGAGCAAAATAAAATTTCTCATTCTCTCTTCCGCGTAACAAACTTTTTTTACCTCCATTGATGGCGATTTGAGCTTCGCTTTCAATCTTCTCTTCAATCTGATCTCTCTCTTCTTCGACTGAGCTCCGATATTTCATTCTCCCATTGAATCGTCTTGATTTGTTTGAGATTTCTTGTTCTTCTCTTTCTTTTTCGATGAGCGCTTCAAATATTCACATCCTCTCCTCTTTTGTTGCGAATCTTGTTGGAATCGTTCTCGTTCTCTGTTCATCTTTGCTTACCCGAGTGTTAGTTGGATTGATTGGCTTTCTCTAGCTTGGTTAGGTTTGGGTTGCTGCTTCCTATCGCACAATCTAATCTCTGATTCGAGTCATACCTCCTCCGGTTGCAAATCCAATTCCGGCGACTATAACAGATCATTATGAGAATCCTTTCTCTTTACACAGCTCAGATCATGCGGGGATGAGTATCGTATCCGATCGTCTCACGTCTGGAGCTGATTTCTACTCTTGGCGAAGGTCAGTTCGAGTCGCTCTTAATGTTAGGAAGAAGCTAGGTTTTATAGATGGAACGATCAAGAAACCTCCTGATGATCATCGTGATTTTGGTTCTTGGTCGCGTTGCAGTGACATTGTTTCAACTTGGATCATTAACTCGGTTGATAAAAAAATTGGAGCGAGCTTATTGTTCATCTCTACCGCAGAAGGTATTTGGAAGAGTCTAATGTCTCGCTTTAAGCAAGATGATGCTCCAAGGGTATTTGAAATAGAGCAGAAGTTGAATTCGTATCAGCAAGGATCGTTAGATGTTACTTCTTACTATACTCTCTTGGTGACTTTATGGGAAGAGTATAAGAACAATGTAGAACTGCCAGTGTGTACTTGTGGCAAGTGTGAGTGTAATGCAGCTGCTCTGTGGGAGAAACTTCAAGAACGAAGTAGAGTGACTAAGTTCTTGATGGGGCTTAATGAATCGTATGATTCTACTCGTCGACATATTCTGATGTTGAAGCCGATTCCAAGTATTGAGGAAGCCTTTAATGTGGTCACCTCTGACGAACGACAGAAGACTGTTAAACCAAAGCCTGCTAACATGATCTTTCAGACCTTGGCTCCCTCAGCTCCCACTCAGGAGAATGTTTCTTATCAAAGACCGTATGACAATGTTGCCTATGCTACGGTTCAGAATAACTATCGATTTAAAGGTTCTCGACCTGTATGTACTCATTGTGGCCAAACTGGACATGTGGTGCATAAATGCTTTAAGTTGCATGGTTATCCACCAGGTTATATACCAGGCTTTAAGAGTACCTTTGCTAGCTATCTAGCTTCTCAGCGTCCTGCTGCTCTGGTGACTCAATCTCGAGGACAATCTTCTAATCATCTTCGTCCTTAGACACATGCTGTTGCTAACATCATCACTGAGCAGCCACAATAAGTTCCATCACAACCAGTTTCATCGAATGTCAACCTTGATGTTACCATTCTCACTGGTGATCAAATAAAGGCTCTTCTTCAACAACTGAATGCTCAGGTTAAAACTTCAGAGAGTCCAGCTCCATCTTCTCAAGTCTCGTCTATAACCGATCATGGTGCTATGGCTATACAATCTTCTTCTGGTAATTCTTTCGCCTTTCCTTCTACTTTTCCATCTTCTTCTCTTCGCTTTGAGAACAACCACCTTACTTTTCAGCATCAATGTTTATCTTCTCTATCCAAACACATTTCTCATGGTAGTTGGATTATAGACACTGGAGCAACTAGTCATGTTTTCTCTGACTTGACATTTTTTAGTGAAACAGTTACAGTCTCTGGAGTTACAGTCTCATTACCAAATGAGGCTAAGGTAGCTATCACACATTGTGGAACAGTTCAGTTGACAAAAACACTCATCTTGCATAATATTCTTCATGTCCCATCTTTTAAATTCAATCTCATTTCTATTAGTAGTCTTTTACAACATAACCAAGGCTCTGCTCATTGTTATCCTGATTCATGTTATCTTCAGGAGTCTATTCAGGGCTTGATGATTGGTAAAGGATTCCTATTACATAATCTTTACATTCTACATCTTGAATCATCGTCTGCACTTATATCTTCATCATCGTCTATTGAATCATCATCCACATCTACACATTTCTCTGGATCCTTGGAAGTCGATGGGCATCTTTGGCATCAACGCCTTGGACATCCATCCCCAGACAAGTTAAAGCTTCTTTCTGGTACATTACCTTTTACTAGTCTTCAATGTAATACTCCATGTGATGTATGTCCTCTAGCTAAGCAGAACAGGTTGCCTTTCATTTCAAATAATCATTTGTCTTCTACTCCTTTTGATTTGGTCCATCTAGATGTTTGGGGTCCTTTCTCTGTTGAGTCTATAGAAGGTTTTAGATATTTTCTTACTATTGTTGATGACTGTACTAGAGCAACTTGGGTATACCTTTTGAGAAATAAAAATGATGTCATTACCGTTTTTCCATCTTTTATTCAACATGTTTTTACTCAATACGGAACGAAAATTAAGAAAATTAGGACTGATAATGCCCCGGAACTTGCTTTCACTGATCTAGTTAAGACGCATGGTATGATACATCAGTTTTCCTGTGCTTATACACCTCAACAGAACTCTGTTGTTGAACGCAAACACCAACATATTTTGAATGTTGCTCGAACTCTTCTTTTTCAATCTAGGATACCTTTAGAATACTGGAGAGATTGCTTTCTCACTGCTGTGTTTCTTATTAATAGGACACCTTCTCCTTTATTACAAAATCGCACTCCCTATGAACTTCTTAATAATAAAAAACCGGATTATTCTTTTTTACGAACTTTTGGATGTCTTTGCTATGTTTCTACCCTCTCTAAGGATCGCCACAAGTTTAGTCCAAGAGCTGATAAATGTGTCTTTTTAGGGTATTCTTATGGTTACAAAGGTTATAAGGTCTTGCATCTGGACAATAATCTCATTTCTGTTTCTCGCAATGTTGTGTTTCAAGAAAATTTTTTCCCTTTTATCGATAATAACTCTGTTTTGCGGTCAACTGACCCTTTCGATATGTCTATCTTACCTTTAGATATACCTCATAGCATCGACTATTTTCATAATCATACATCTCATTCATCTACATCTCATGCATCAACATCGTGTGCATCTACTGGTGACTCGCCTGGTAATGAGACTGTGACTACCGAAACGACCTCTGTTTCACCATCAAATGGCAGGCCACGGCGAACCTCTAGAGCACCAGGTTATCTCTCTGACTATCATTGTTCTCTCTATCACATTTCATCTTCTACATCTCCTACATCAACTTCATCATCTTCCAAAAAGCTTACCACTCCTTATCCTCTATCCTCTTATCTCACTTATTCTAACATCAAACCACCCTATAGATTCTATATTCTATCTGTTTTTCTCAAAACAGAACCCAAAATTTTTTTATCAAGCTATAGCATCAGAGAAGTGGACTGAGGCTATGAATGTGGAGTTGGATAACATGGAGCGTACCAAGACTTTCAACGTTGTCGAATTGCCCCTGGTAAGAATGTGGTGGGCTGTAAGTGGGTTTATACGATCAAATACTTTGCAGATGGTTCCATAGAGCGTTATAAGGCTCGCCTAGTTGCTAAAGGGTACACTCAACAGTAAGGGGTCGATTATTTTGACACTTTCTCCCCTGTTGCTCGTCTTGCTAGTGTCAAATTGATCTTGGACTTGACAGCTAAGAATGGTGGGAGCCTTACTCAAATGGATGTTACAAGTGTTTTTTTGCACAGTGAGCTGGATGAGGAAATATATATGAGTTTACCTCAGGGATACACGCCTTCTTCTAGTGTTTTACCACCGAATGCAGTTTGCAAGCTCAACAAGTCAATATACGGCTTAAAGCAAGCTTCAAGGCAGTGGTATCGCTGCTTCTCAAAGGCTCTTCTGGATTTCTCAGTCTTATGCTGACAACACTCTCTTTGTTAAGGAAAAAGGTACCTCTTACATCGCTCTCATTGTATATGTTGACGACATTTTGATAGTGAGTAATGATGATCAAGTTGTTGCCTCCGTGAAAACTTGTCTTGCTAAACTTTTTAAGACGAAGGATCTAGGACCAGCAAAGTTTTTCCTTGGCTTAGAAATAGCTAGAAATGCTAGTGGAATATCAGTCTGCCAGAGGAAATATTGTCTTGATTTGTTGGCAGATTCGGGCTTATTGGGTTGCAAGCCTAATAATATTCCCATGGATCCCAAAGTTAAACTTACAAAAGAGACAGGAGTTCTCTTATCTGATGAGCGACCCTATCGAGAGCTGATAGGACGGTTGCTATATCTCTGCATCACCAGACCGGATATTACTTTTGCAGTCAACAAGTTGAGCCAGTTTCTTTCATGTCCTACGGATATCCATCTACAGGCTGCTCATAGTGTCCTCAAATACTTGAAGAGCAATCCCGGACAAGGTCTCTTCTACTCTGCTTCTTCGGAGGTTTGCCTCAATGGTTTTGCGGATGCAGATTGGAGAACTTGCAAAGATTCTCAACGGTCAATAACTGGTATGTGCATCATTCTTGGTATTTCACTTATCTCTTGGAAGTCAAAGAAACATGATATAGTGAGTTCAAGTAGCATAGAAGCTGAGTATCGGAGTATGGCACAAACAACAAAGGAACTACTCTGGTTTCACCAGATTTTACGAGACCTGCACATCACACCGTTTACTTAGGCGAAGCTGTTTTGTGATAACAAATTGGCTATTCATATAGCGAGCAATGATATCTTTCACGAGCGGACGAAGCATGTGGAAATATATTGTCATACGACACGAGATCAGATTAAGAATGGTTTTCTTAAGCTTTTTCATCTGAGCTCAGAAAATCAGTTGGCTGATATACTTACAAAGCCACTGCACCCTGGTCCTTTTCATCATTTGCTCAAACAGTTATCTGTTTCAAGCTTCTATTCTACACATGAATTATCGGCTTGAGGGTGTATATTGAGTTATTATGTAATGTTTATTATAGTGTGTTAATATAGAGAGGTCTCCTTTAGCTTTCTATCTAATTACACTTGTTGTATTGAGTATAAATAGTCTTTGTATACTTTCTGATTCGTTAATGAGAAATATCTTTTATCAAAAGTTAATAGTAGTTTGACTCCCGCAATACTAGAAATTCTTAAAAATAAAAAAATAATTATATAGTAATAACCTACCAAATTTAGGATTTTGGTACATATATATACCCTAAAATTAGGATGAATCCTATTAAGCATAAAATTACGATGAATCCTATTAAGGATATGCTTCATTTACAATAAGTGTCTTATCTCTACTATATTCTTGATGTTTTCTACTAATTAAAGACCTCATTTTTTTAATTTGTGTCACACAAGAAAAAATTCATTTTTGAACCATTTTATTTTGAGATCCGGTCAAAGATTATTTCTTTGTAGCAGAATAAGGAGTGAAGGCTACGCTTCCCATGCTATATTTTAGCACGCATATCAACATCTTAATAATGAAGAAACATTTTATACC
The DNA here is from genome assembly GCA_024034495.1 of Camelina laxa. NCBI lineage: Eukaryota > Viridiplantae > Streptophyta > Magnoliopsida > Brassicales > Brassicaceae > Camelina > Camelina laxa. Next base: position 26,850,871 of record CM043881.1, read on the forward strand.
AATTATTTATTATATATGAAAAAAACCGTGATACGTTGCACCGATCCAATTTAATTTTTCCATAATAAATTAAATTTTTGGTTGAAAAGTGAGTTAGGGTTGAGGTGTAGACTGGTGCTCATTGTTGATATATTATTATATTTGATTAATCTCGCTGGCTAATTTAGAATATGTAAAATTTTGGATCCCTAAACTGGGAAAAAAACATGTCTCTCTTATATGTAGATAACGTTTGATAAAGAGCTTCAGAGTCTGAAAGCAATGTGTTAGTTATTACTATTTTTAGAACGTCTCAACATAATTTTTTTTTTTTTTCAACAGTGGTGGTTTAGTGTGAAGATTGTTTACGTACGTAGATCTAAATTAGAGTTTAAGGTGTTTATAGAATTTTGAAACTCTAATTTAGATGCCTGTCTTATGTCCAACCCTAACTTTAGTAGCATATTATTTCAATTTCATATTTTATGTCTAGTGTTTACATATATACAGTATGTTTTAATTAAGTTTTCTATGAAGTAAAAGGAAAAGAGTAAACAACTACATTACGATCATAAATGCAAATGCATTTTATTTTACAGCCATAAATTTAATAATTAATTTAGTAGTAAACACATGTACTTATTTTAAAGTGACAGATTAGAGAACATAGATTATAAGTAATCATGAAACCTGTCGAATAAAATGCAAAAGAACAATGTTGACAAAAAAAAAAAAAAAATGCAAAAGAACAATGGAATCCTGATTCTTGTCTATGCATTTCTCTCCTCTTTGGGACTTGATAAGCATCGAATTTGAAAACTAGTGATAACAAAATTTCTATTTAAGAATTTTGTTTGCTAGTTTAGGTCTGTCTGACTGTATTCTAAATGATTTCGTCATCTTAGTCGAGGTGAATTATACCCTTATTTCCTTCAATTTATACCACCAAATCTTTATCTTGATCACTTATGTGGTTCAAAAAATCTTACATAAAAAGGTACAGAAAATTTAATTAAACTATGATTGTATTCTTATCATCTTATGGTCTATTTTCTTTCTTTTTTATGATGATAAATGACATACTTAAGTTAGTGGTAGACTCAAAGTGCGAAAACTACTTCGTTTTCCTTATTTCTCCCTTTCCAACTAACCAAAACTTGACCAATGGTTCCTTTCTACTCATATAGGTTGGACCAAGAAATTTATCAGAAAACAACAAACGCATAAACCAAGAAAATCAACTAGGACACCAACACATACACACACACCCACACCTTAACTCGGTGAAAAGATCATTAAAAAGAAAACATATACTGACTTCTTTTGAGTACCTCCATCGCTCCACGCCAATGAAAAGGCTTCGGGGTGATAAGGTTAAGCACATGGGTCTAATCACGTGTCAACATTCTACAAATTCGCAGGTAGGCCACCTCTCACATTCATACACGTATATCTGATCTTCAGTTTCCAACTTTTCTTTCCACCAATCAGACTTTGGTCAGCAATAGCCGCCAAAACTTAATTTTATTTATATATTTACTTGGCAGCTGGTAGCCTGGTACTACTATATTTCCTTATAGTCCAATGGTGAAAATTTTGAATTTTCACTGGTTCAGCCAAAACCACGTTAGTATCCTGACAAATGGTTTGCTTACCTGATTTGAGAAATCGTCTAATTTTTCTCTAGCACGATTCTTCTTGAAAGTTAAGTGTTCTTTTTTTGCTATATGAAAGCTTAAGAGTTCTACGTTCCAACGATTAAAACTTGCGGACCTTAGTTAAACAGCTGATTTAAGAAATGGATTACAGAAAGATGTGTTAAAAAGACATGAAGATTGCATGACTCAAATATTTAAATGCAAGTTGACGTGTTCGTTAGTTATACATGCAACAAGGGTGATTTATCTACTCATGACACACAGAACAAGCTAATAATTTTAATTATCAAATAGAGAGAGAAAAACAAAAATGAAACATCTTATCCCAAATAGGCAAATACTTATCAACAAATAACCGTTACTTTTTAATTTGATTTATATTTTCTTAAGATACATAACTAACATAACAAAAACATTGCGTCTGTGATGAGATTCTTTACCAAATTAATTGAATTGGGTTGGCTTATGAATCGGGAAAATTTTAAAGAAATGGTTAACCTATGTCTTTAGAGATTCCCTAAATGAGAAAGGAGACGAACTACGTAAGCATGTACGTTTCAACTTTCAACCTTTTGTCCTAATTGGGGTTATTCCGATAAGAACACGTGTCAAAGACCCAGTGTAGAGATATAGCCCACATTTTTACTATGTCAGTAAGTGATGAAAGTGAGATAGACTGACAAAGTAAAAACAAAAGAAATAAATAATAAAAAATTAAAAATAATATGCTGTCAATTTATCATAGGAAAAAAACTAATTTATATAAATTTGATTTTATTACAATATAACACTTGAACTAGATTTAGAGAATATTTAAATAAATTGGATAACCCAGTGAAAATTATTTATAGTTAAAAAAGATGAAAACATGATTAGTTTCTTTTTCATTTTTTGAAAACATGAAAAGCTTATTATTTTTGGCACGCTTTATGTTGTTCTTTAGGTACATTTGATTTCGTCTTTTCTATTTCGAGACATTTTCTTACTCGTTAAGTCATGAAGAACCTATGTGTTTACAACAAAATTATAATTGTAAGTTTTTTATTGATACACAGTCTAAAATTAGAGTTATATGTTTATCTTTATATAATAAGATCGTAGCCTTTCAATAGTAATATAATACCATAGTACCATTTCACCATCAGTTTTGGCATATATTTCAGTCAGATTGAATGATCTGACAAAAAAATATCAATTGTTGAAGTACATTTCAATTTATACGTTTCAGTTCAATATTATATGTTCGAACAATCTTAGTTAAAATCTAAATGACACACTGAGAAATTAAAACTAAGAAGATTTTAATCTTTATATTGTGCTTATTTTAGTTGATATATTTTTCTTTAAACTAGATTATTGAATCTGAAAATTGCACACTAAACAAATAATTGGTTATGACTCATGTTATGGTGGACTCTTGTGAGTGACTGATTTTTTATTTGGAGTTTTTGTAAGTTAAAACATAACTATAAAACTAAATTTAAATATTTTTTACAGTATTCTAAAAAGTTGCTTAGGAGATCGTCTAGAGGCTGTCTAAACTCTAGGTGCTCAATCGAAGTCTAGACGACTGCCTGAAATTATCTAGGTTATACTTTTATAATTTCTAACTATATATTTAAATTTTTAAATTTTACATCTATATATATAATTATTAACATTTAGATGTTGTTGATATAAATAAAAAAAATATTTTTTCATATTTTTTTTATGATTTATTACTTTGATTTAAAGCTTTCTTTAACATATATTTTAATAGATGTCAGATAAATTTTAAATGGAAAAATCGATCACTTGAATATTATCTAGCTCGATAAATTGTGTGGGGTTGAGATTAGTAAGGCAAGTAAAACACGTGACAAGAAAGTCATATGCTTTCCATATATACACATTTACAAACATTATTATATACTCTCTCTCCCTTATCTTTGCCTCTTTCGAGCTCCTAACCTGTCTGCATTCCATATCACGATTAGGTGCTTTAACCACATGTTTAGCAACTAAACAACTCTTGTCATAAACACGTTAATCTATATTATACATTTCCATAAATGGGTTGAAGCCACGTGTTTCCATACATGTGTTTACAAGTATCATGTTGTAGGTAATGATTCTAACAAGGACCAGCTAAAAGAAGGTGGATTTCTAGATAGCTCTTTAAGTTATGGCCTAGCTAGATCTGTTAGCCAGTGAATCAATCTAAATTGTTAAATGTTTAGTGCTATTATCAAGATATTCTTTCTATTTTTGTTCATGCAGCTTTTATGGCGATCTTGTATCACTTCGTGGTGGTCCAAGGTATACATGGCACAACAGAGAAGCATTGTGTCAATAGATTAATAATTTTTTAATCAACTCAAAATAATTATTTAACTCATAAAATTGCAGATTGGTTTACATATTATATTGCACACAACCTTTTTCCTTCAAGAAACAACCAGTAAGATCTATATGAGTTGTAAAAATAAAATACTCAAACCTAATTAGCTCGACTCGCCATTAATTACTAAATGCAGCAGTGTTGGGACCAATTACTCGAGTTTGACTTCTAACCATATAAAATTAGGAGTTTATATATATATATATATATATATATATATATATTTAACAATAACTCGTATAACTTTTTCTTGTAACAATTAATTTCTAAGTTTTCATGTACTTACTTGTATTTCTAGAGTCTTTATGGTTATAGAATTGAGGACTTTTGTAATGTTTTTGGCTTATTTATTTAGGCTATTCATTAGAGTTCTAGTTCAAATAGTTAATCACGGCGCCACGGAATAAGTCAATAAGAAGCAAACATCATATAATCAAAATGTTTGAATCAATATAGATAGCAATTTAAAAAACTTATTTAATTAAATTAACTGAAGAAAACTTGATTTAATTGTAACATGGAATTAATTACAAAGACTGCAAAATGTGAGAAATGGAATTTCTTGTTGTTTCTGTTTTCATAACCAAATGATGAAACGACTAATAAAAGAATAAAACTATTTAGACGTGTAATTCTATAGGACATGAATACATATGTTTGCGGGCTTTATAGGTTCAGTTGATTTACTTAACAGAGGATAGATGCATATAACTAAGATGAATACATTAATGGGCCACATTTATCATAGCCCGATATCATCACCATCATCATCATTTCTTTAATAAACAAGTACAAGTATAAATGCACATATCATCTTCACTATCTCGTGACTCGTATATATATTCTTCTTTTGTTCATTTTCTAAAAAGTTAGGCGTTACGAAAGTAGCTAGGTAGGTATGGTCCGCGTGGTAGTTTTTTTGTTAGGTTACGCGTCCAGGATTCTTTTGTTTTTCTTTTGTTGCACTAGAAATACAATTTTGTTTTATTATATACAATCTTCTTCTAGAATGAATCTGTTAACTCTTATTCATCTTTTGATGTGTATATATAATCTCTGCTCTTATCCAAAATCAATCTGTGCCATAGCCAAGCAATAAAACATCTCCATCAACAAGAACGGGTAAGTGGTCGAATTTCTCCTGTAAATAAATAAAAAAAATCTTTAACAGTAACATTCTTTTTATTTATAATCATCTTAACATAACCTCTAAATTAATAGATCATGAAGCAGCCTCACGCACTTCTAGTCGCTAGCCCTGGCTTGGGCCACCTTATCCCTGTCCTCGAACTCGGCAACCGTCTCTCCTCCGTCCTCAACGTCCACGTCACCGTTCTTACAATCACCTCCGGCTCCTCTTCCCTGACAGAAACCGAGACGATACATGCAGCTGCCGCTAGAAGGACCTGTGAAATTATAGAATTACCCTCGGTCGATATAGACCACCTTGTCGAGCCAGATGCGACAGTGGTCACAAAGATTCTGGCAAAGATGCGAGTCATGAAGTCCGCAGTTTGGGATGCCGTGAAAGCAATGAAACAAAAACCGACGGTCATGATTGTTGATTTGTTTGGTACGGGGCTGTTGTCCATAATCGAAGTAGGTGGGATGAAAAAATACGTGTACATCCCATCGCATGCATGGTTCTTGGCATTAATGGTCTACTTGCCGGTGTTGGATAAGGTAGTTCAAGGTGAGTATGTTGAAATTAAGGAGCCTATGAAAATACCAAGTTGTAAACCGATCGGACCAAAGGAGCTTTTGGACACGATGTTAGATCGGTCGGACCAACAGTATCTTGAGTGTGTACAGAGTGGGTTGGAGATACCTATGAGCGATGGTGTTTTGGTAAATACTTGGGAGGAATTACAAAGAAACACTCTCACTGCGTTTAGAGAGGATGGGGAGTTGAGCCGGGTCATGAAAGTACCTGTTTATCCTATTGGGCCTATTGTTAGGACTAATGGACATGTAGACAAACCCTATAGTATATTCGAATGGCTAGACAAGCAACGGGAAAGGTCAGTGGTGTATGTATGTTTAGGAAGTGGGGGTAAATTGTCCTTTAAGCAAACTATGGAACTTGCTTGGGGTTTAGAGTTAAGTGGTCAAAGGTTCCTATGGGTTCTACGTAGTCCCACTTCTTATCTCGGGGTGAGCTCTAGCGGTGATGATCAGGTGAGTTCTAGTCTACCGGAAGGTTTCTTGGACCGCATGCGTGGTGTGGGTCTTGTGGTCACAGAATGGGCACCGCAAGTTGAGATCTTGAGCCATGGATCAATAGGTGGGTTCTTGTCTCATTGCGGTTGGAGCTCGGTGTTGGAGAGTTTGACTAAAGGAATTCCGATCGTTGCATGGCCTCTTTATGCCGAGCAATGGATGAATGCCACGTTGCTAACAGAGGAGATTGGTGTGGCTATTCGTACGTCAGAGTTACCGTCGAAAAGAGTGATAGGGCGAGAAGAAGTGGCGTTTTTAGTGAATAAGATTATAGCAGAAGAGGATGGACGTAAGATTAGGTCTAAAGCTGAGAAGGTGAGGGTTAGCTCTGAACATGCTTGGACTAGTGATGGGTCATCTCATAATTCTCTCTTCGAATGGGCAAGGCAATGTCATCTTCTACACTGATTCTAGAAAAAATTATAATATCATGACCAAAAATTTGTTTTCAAGATCAAAGTCTTAAGTCTGAAATATGCATAAAGGTGTGTAATATTCTGCTACGAATACAAGGATATGTACTAATTTGATCAGCTTATCTATACATCATGAGATGGGAAAAGGGTCATTTCCGACCTGTACAATGTCAAAAATGCCAATTTATACTTGTATAAACTCTCGGTGCCAATTTCTACCTATACTCAAATAAAATTCAAATTTCATACTCAATTATTTAAAAAGTGCCAATTTCAAAGCTACAATTTCGTTTTTTTTTTTTTAAAGTAAGACTCTAGATTCGAACCCGGGTCCATCAAAGACTGAATCAAGGCTTAAACCATATGATCCAACACCTTTATTCGAATTATTGGGGAACTTTATTGTTTATAATCATATACGCCTATGAGAATCTCTCTCCTCTTCTTCTCTTTCTTGGCATCGTTAATGGCTGCTCCGCTGCGGTTCATTCTCCATCTAGATCCGCCTCTGTTGGTCCAATTGCTAATTGAATACATTTATCATGGTTTCCCAAGATTTGATTTTTTAACTTTTTGATTCTTGATCAATAGGTCAATTAAAACCTAATTTGTACTCCACCATGATCTAATGGTATCGTTGTAACACTTCAGGATCGAATCCACAGAGACCAAACAATTGACTATAAAATTATGAAGATCAAAAATAGCTAAGAAAAAAGAGAAAGTTTGTGTTTGAAAGTAACTATCAAAACAGAAAGTAAATAAGTGTTTTAAATAAAAAGAGAAAACATTGGGTGCACGGAATCATTAGGGATTATGATCACGAATTTAGATGATTAGATAGGGATGCATTAAACACAATTCTTGAACTCAAATCTCGAATGTAAAAATAACCTATTGTCGCAGCGTTAGTTATTTATGCAAAGAAATTGATTAAAACTCTAAACCGTCGTTTGAATCTAGCAATCCTAGCAAGCAATAAGTTCAAGTTTGATTTTGTTCACAAGGTGCCTTAACTTCAATTTTCGTTGGCTAAGGATCACCTTGCTCACCTATGTTCTTTTCAAGCAACTCAACAACACTTTTGGTGCCCCGATGAATTAAACCTAAGATCTTAATCTAGGTGATCAATCTAGCTTAAGCATTAAGAACAACAATAGATGAAGAACAATAAGATCAATCCCTAATCTAACAAACCTAGCATCAATTAATCATATAAACCCTTCTGAAACTCTAAACCCAATTGAGAAGCTACTCAGACATGGAGAAGCATAAAAAGCAAATCAATGATGAAAATATCATAATTGCATTGCAAACGAATATAAATAGGGTTTAGAAATCTTCTCCAAAGTGTCAAGAAGGATTAGAGATCTTCTCCCTTTGCTCTCAATACAAAATAGTCTCAGAAAATAAAGCTTATGTCTTTGGAGGCCGTGCCTCTAACTTAAATATCAAAATAAAACCCTAAAAGTCGGTTTAAAACGAAAAAAGAAAAGTTGATTCGGGAACCGGATCGGTCGATCCCGAGTGAGGATCAGTCGATCCTGGATGCTTTTTCTGTGTTTGCTCCATCTGCTTGCTAGTCCGATCAGTCTTCACCAAATTTGCTCCAGATGCTTGTTTTCATCCCCAAAACACTCAGATTCCTTCCAAAGTAACCTAGAACCTGTACAGACTCACAAAGGACTAAAAAGACTCTAAAAGCACACTTTGACTCGATAAAATACTCAAATGAAATATAAAAATATGGTTAAAATCCTATAAAATGCAGACACATCAATTCCCCCGGACTTGAATCTTTGCTTGTCCTCAAGCAAGAACAGACAAAAACTCAGGAACAGAAAAAAGGTTTGAAAGTGGAAACTCACAAATTTAGGGAACCTTGCCTTGCACTCTTCATCACATCAAATAAAGAACTACTTTCTGTACTCTGCCCATGATTAGGATCAACACTCCATACTCTGAACTCCACGGCCTTAGAGAACCTTCATCATCCCTATTGTTGTCTCTCTACATCAGATTAGTGAAAATGTGTGGTCTCGGCGAGGGAATATCGGTCACTGAACTTATTGACTCCTTCAACTTTTTAATGCCCAAGACTTCCTTCATATGCTCCATTTCCTCTCTCTTTTCTCACTTCCAAAGGATTGATTTCTCCCTAATTTTCTAGGGTATCATTGTATTTTTTTTATCAATCCTTCGCTCTTTTCTTGTAGACAGGTTTCCATGAATTCTGAAAGATGCACGAGTTTACACACAACCCTCGGTTCACTTCTTTATTACCTTTATCCTCTTCTTCTTCTTTCATTCTTTTTTTTTCTTTTTTTTTTTTTTGTTGAGTATTGAAGGGAAGAGAGAGGGAAAGCATACTTTGTGAGGAGATGCATGTCTTGTGTTGCTTAAGGGAGGAGTCTTGTTCGATGAATACCAAGTCCCAAGGCAAGAAGTTAAATCCGGTTAAGTCCTTTCAAAGCTAAAGACAACATCGGATCAGCTTAATGTTCTCTTCGGTGTGGGTTTTTTGGGGCGTGTTGAGACTGCTCCTGTTCATTCCAAACTTCATTCAAAAATCAAAAGTACTAAAGCAATCATAAGAGTGTTAGTTCAAAGCAAAATATTCCTAGAAATGATCATAGTTTCCCAACATTTTTGACTCAATAAAATAAGAAAATGACTCAAATAAAAGTAAAATTCAAAGAAAACAACCAAAGAACACGATATTAGTAACTTGGAGACATCCATCCCCCGGACTTACGTCACACCGTCCCGGTGTGAAAGCAAAGCCAAGAAAAAGGAACTTCCGACAAAGAAAATAAGAAAATTGAAAAAAAAAAAAAAACCGGTGATCTCGCATCTGGTGTTGGAGTGGTGTTGGCAAGGGTGGGGACCGATCGGTCTCAGGGTGGGATCGACCGATATGCAATATTATTGAACTTAGAGACACACGCAGAAAACCACCGGGATCAGTCGATCTTTAAGGAGGAACGATCGATCCGAAGCTCCTGGAACAAAAAATTTCGCATCTTCTGCGTTTGGAACCTGTTCCCGAAAACACTTAACACCGGACGTGATTTCACCGTAATAAATCCTAAAAACAAAACCAAAATCATAAGACAAATAAAAAGAAAAGGGTAAGCCAGCACAAACCCCATGGGTTGCCTCCCATTAAGTGCTTGTTTAAGGTCTATAGCTTGACCGTGGTTTCAGGTCTCAAGTGATGGGAGGATGAGAACTCATATTAGAACAAGCTCTCCAATTCGTCAGCTTAAGCTCTAAAACCTTTTTCAACATACCATCCACTGCTTCTTGGCCTTTCTCTTTAAACTCCAGAGTGAGGATGGCTTTAACTTTAGAGAAAGGCCGAGATATTCCTTTACACTTCACCTTGTACTCAATGGTGTCTCAACATATTTCTGGGGTAGCAAGGTTATGTGAAGATCTGGTATTACTCTCTCTATCTTTGGCTTGTCTCTCTTCTTAACCCTCTTAGAACTCTTCTTAGAAGAATGAGTGTCTCCATCCAGGACTTCGTTGACCTCATTCTTATCACCATTCTCTCCCATTGTCATGACATCCACCTTCTTCTCATGTTCTAAAACTAGACAAGAGCCATGTCTTATAGCTTCATTTGCAGTGATTGCGTTGTAGAAGACTTTATCATCAATGTTAGAGAAAGTTATCCTCTTATTAGGCAAGTCAACAACTGCTCCCACTGTTGCTAGGAAAGGTCTCCCAAGAATCAAAGGTATTTCAGAACCCTTGCTCATTTCCACAACATGAAAATCCGTAGCAACCAAGCAACTCCCAACTTGAACATTTAAATTATTAATGAAGCCTTGTGGAGTCGTGGTGACAGCATTTGCAAACTTAAGATAGACCTTAAAAGCCATCATATCATCAATCCCCAATCTCTTTGCAATAGCCTTAGACATTACGTTCACACTGGATCCAGCGTCACAAAGGGAGTCCTCAAAGTTCCCTCCTAAGATGGAGCATGGAACAACAAATTTTCCTGGATCTTCTAACTTGGGTAGTCTTTTCAAAGATGGAGCATGAATGTTCTTCTCTCTAGCCAAAACGCCTTAACTTCCACCAAATCCTTTTCTTAAACCACAACATCATTGTAAACCTTCTTAAATAAAGAGATGTGCTTTAATGCTTCTGTAAAGGGAATGTCAGCGATGAACTCACTTATAGCTTCTTTGTACCGACCATACTTCTTTTCATCCAGAGGTTTCTTCTCATGTCTTCTTGGAAAAGGAATTTGTGGCCTATAGGGCTTGGGTTCCACAAGAATTGATTCCTTGAAATTTGCATCAGGAACAACTGAGCTGGGTTTTCCCATACCTGCAACAGGGACCGACTGGTCTGGACGTGGAGCGGTCGATCTGGGACTTTTTGAAACTGGTTCAGCATCAATGACGGGATCAATCGATCTATAAGGGGGATCAGTCGATCCAACTTCTCTGGAGATCAAACTTGAATTATCGGAATGGATGGGACCGGCTGGTCTAGTCTCAAGATTGATCGATCCTGTCTCTGCGGAAGCCAAACATGAGTTGATCACAGCAGAACTCAGCCCATCTTCGATCCCACCATGGACTCTTTGTTCTTAGAGCTAGAAGAAATAGCAGAGACTCTCTTATCAATGGAATCAACACGTGAACTCAACCTCTCAAATTTCCCATTCAAATCATTGTACATGCTATCAATCTTGACATTAATCTCAGCAGAACTCTTCTTATGGCCCTCCAATAGTGCTTGCATCATCAATTCGAGTTTGTTATCTTGTGGAGTTGTAGATGGGGCTTGGTATCCTTGGACATTTGAGCTACTAAATCCAGCACTTTTGTTTTGAAATCCTTGCGAGAAGTTATCTTGTTGATTATGTGGAGGATACACTTGATCTTGAGGATTCTCGACGTTAGTGCTTCTGTAGGAGAGATGTGGATGATTTCTATAATTCTGATTAAACCCATGATTCTGATAGTTCCCTTGTCCTCCTACATAGTTCAGCTCCTCTGTCCCCTCAAAACCTGAATTTACTCCAACTTGCTGATACGCACCCGTCTGCCCTTCACACATGCTGACAGCTTGCTGATCTCTCTTCAAAAGAAGGCTTACCTTGTCAGTGAGACTCTAAATAACATCTGTATTCACGGAGCTAAAAAGACGCACAGAACGATCATACTCATGGCTATGATTGTTGTTACTCGCTGCAAGGTTTTCGATCAAGAGGTTTGCTTCAGCGGCAGTGTTAGTAGAAAAATCTCCCCTGCTGGCAGTATCCAGTGCCATCTGATACTTCTGGTCAATTCCTCCATAGAAGATGTTCATAAGATTCTCTTGTGAAAAGCCATGATGAGGACAGTCCCTCATATACTCCTTGAATCTCTCCCACGCTTCACAAAAAGACTCTGTACCACCTTGTGAGAAGGTAGTGATCTTGCTCCTTAACATAGCTGATCGTGACTTAGTGTAGAAGTGGTTTAAAAACGCTGCTCTACACTGCTCCCAAGTGGTAAGTGATCCTCGGTCCAAGAGATTTAGCCATTTCAAAGCCTTATATCCTAAAGAGAATTGGAACAAAGTCAACATGAGGTAATCATATGGAACTCCATTAGACCTTGTTGTACTAGCCAATCTCTCAAAAGCTTCAATGGCTAAATCTTTAACATAGCTGATCATGACTTAGTGTAGAAGTGGTTTAAAAACGCTGCTCTACACTACTCCCAAGTAATCCTTAACATAGCTGATCGTGACTTAGTGTAGAAGTGGTTTAAAAACGCTGCTCTACACTGCTCCCAAGTGGTAAGTGATCCTCGGTCCAAGAGATTTAGCCATTTCAAAGCCTTATATCCTAAAGAGAATTGGAACAAAGTCAACATGAGGTAATCATATGGAACTCCATTAGACCTTGTTGTACTAGCCAATCTCTCAAAAGCTTCAATATGGTCCAGAGGGCTCTCTGATGCTAATCCATTCAACACACGATTCTGGACCAAACTGATTAGGCTATGCTTGATCTCATAATCTTGTCTCGCAGGAGCATGAGGTTGAATCGCAGATCGATTCGCAAATAGCCTATTGTGAGCTTCTTCATCCCTCAAAGTAGTTCGTCTTGCTGGTGGGTTCAGCTCAGCCGCATTATGCTCTTGTGGAACTTGTATTTGTGGTGCAGGAGGAGGAGGCGGAACTATAGCCTCTTGAGGGTTAGGCTGATGAGCATCTGGATTCTGTCCACCCTCCATCTTATCAGCTTTAGCTTTCGCCTTTCTGTTTTCTCGTTCAAGTAGTTTTAACTCTTCGTTTTGCAGATTATGCAAATCAGTAGGCTTGTGGCTTCTTGTTTGCATGCACCTGATACACAAGAGAAAGAACACAAGAACTAATTAGTAATAAAAATAAAATAAACCTTAGACTAAATTTCAATTTAGAATCTCAAAGGCAACGTTTTGGTCCCCGGCAACAGCGCCAAATTGATCAACAGGTGAATTAAAACCTAATTTGTACTCCACACGATCTAATGGTATCGTTGTAACACTTCAGGATCGAATCCACAGAGACCAAACAATTGCACTATAAAATTATGAAGATCAAAAATAGCTAAGACAAAAGAGAAAGTTTGTGTTTGAAAGTAACTATCAAAACGGAAAGTAAATAAGTGTTTTAAATAAAAAGAGAAAATATTGGGTGCACGGAATCATTAGGTATTATGATCACGAATTTAGATGATTAGATAGGGATGCATTAAACACAATTCTTGAACTCAAATCTCGAATGTAAAAATAACCTACTGTCGCAGCGTTAGTTATTTATGCAAAGAAATTGATTAAAACTCTAAACCGTCGTTTGAATCTAGCAATCCTAGCAAGCAATAAGTTCAAGTTTGATTTTGTTCACAAGGTGCCTTAACTTCAACTTTCGTTGGCTAAGGATCACCTTGCTCACCTATGTTCTTTTCAAGCAACTCAACAACACTTTTGGTGCCCCGATGAATTAAACCTAAGATCTTAATTTAGGTGATCAATCTAGCTTAAGCATTAAGAACAACAATAGATGAAAAACAATAAGATCAATCCCTAATCTAACAAACCTAGCATCAATTAATCATATAAACCCTTCTGAAACTCTAAACCCAATTGAGAAGCTACTCAGACATGGAGAAGCATAAAAAGCAAATCAATGATGAAAATATCATAATTGCATTGCAAACGAATATAAATAGGGTTTAGAAATCTTCTCCAAAGTGTCAAGAAGGATTAGAGATCTTCTCCCTTTGCTCTCAATACAAAATAGTCTCAGAAAATAAAGCTTATGTCTTTGGAGGCCGTGCCTCTAACTTAAATATCAAAATAAAACCCTAAAAGTCGGTTTAAAACGAAAAAAGAAAAGTTGATTCGGGAACCGGATCGGTCGATCCCGAGTGAGGATCAGTCGATCCTGGATGCTTTTTCTGTGTTTGCTCCATCTGCTTGCTAGTCCGATCAGTCTTCACCAAATTTGCTCCAGATGCTTGTTTTCATCCCCAAAACACTCATATTCCTTCCAAAGTAACCTAGAACCTGTACAGACTCACAAAGGACTAAAAAGATTCTAAAAGCACACTTTGACTCGATGAAAGACTCAAATGAAATATTAGAATATGGTTAAAATCCTATAAAATGCAGACACATCAATTCTTTTGAATTTTTGAATTTTGGAGATTCTATGTTCCTCATTCATCACTAGGGTTTTTGTTTTCCAGTAAAAATTAAGGAATGAGGAAGCCAGAATTATGATGCCATTAACGATGTCAAGGAAGATGAGGGAGATTCTCGGGGGTGGATATGGATATAATTATTAAAGTTCCCAAGTATATCGAATGAGGCTGTTGGATCATATGGTTCGAGTCTGGGGTCTTACCTTCTTTATTTTTTAAAACGAAATTACAGCATCAAAACGACGCTGTTTTAATATACGATGCCACTTCATCTAATATGTGTCATCTGAGTCAGCTTTTGACTAATGCTGATTTTGATTTTGAAATCAACACTTTTTTTATAATTAGGTATGAAATTTAAATTTTATTTGAGTATAGGTAGAAATTGGCACAGAGAGTTTGTACAGGTATAAATTGGTACTTTTGACATTGTAAATGTCGGAAATGGCCATTTTCCCGTCATGAGATACTCAATCAATGTCAAATACTCTTACTAAGCATGTATATGTTTTATTAATATAATAATATTAATTCAAAACACATCTATAGATCTAACATTAAATTTTGTCAACATTATATGAAATACCTTTAATTTTTAAAATAAAATAAAGTATCCATTAGAGCATTCTCATTGCACATCCTCAATTGGGTGTCTCTATTTTTTATTAATACTAAAAATAATACAAATCTCTTCACACTCTTTTTTAAAAAATTTCTCCTTGTATTAGTCATCTTTGGGTGTCAAATTTTTTTTATTAATAATGTGTTTTAAGTATATTTTATAATGTTATGTTGGTTATATAATATATGCAATATAAGGAAAATAAAACTAGTAGTAGAATACATTTATTAAAAAACAAATATATTACATTTAAAAAAACTTTAAAACATATATTACAATCCTAAAAAAACATAAACTTAAAACTGAATACAATAATAATAATAAAAAAAAACATAGAATGATAGAAACATATAAAAGCATTATGAATAACATATTTAGCATCGGTCTAATATTGAGTTGAGCCAAATTTTTGCCAGATATGTTCAACCAAATCAGCTTTAAGCCGTCGATGTTGCGTTGTATCACGAACTTGATTCCAAGCGCCCATCACATCTCCGAGATTGTTAATCCTATCTGTAGAATATGTTAAATCGACATGTAAAGTTTCGCTTCCTTCTTCTTGATGGAATTCTGCTACATTGCACAGACTGTATCCATCTCGTTCATCTTCTACTATCATATTGTGCAATATGATACATGCTCGCATTATCTTTTTTATTTTTGCCTTATCCAAAAAAAGTGCAGGATTTTTAACAATCGCAAAACGAGCTTGCAATACTCCAAAAGCACGTTTGACATCTTTTCGGACAGCTTCTCGACATCGAGCAAATAATGATGCTTTTGGGTCTTGTGGAAGTGTAATTGATTGGATAAATGTTGCCCTTTTCGGATATATACCATCAGTGAGGTAGTAAGCCATATTGTAATATCGTCCATTGACAAAGTAATCTACTCTCGGAGCTCGACCTTCTAAGATGTCATCAAAAACTGGTGAACGGTCAAGAACATTGATATCATTTAAATTACCTGGAAGACAAAAAAAAATGCAGAGATCTTGCAACGCCACAGCCTCTAAAACGATTGTAGGTTTTCCAGATCCACGAGAATACTGTCGTTTCCAAGCCGTTGGACAATTCTTCTATTCCCAATGCATACAATCAATGCTTCCGATCATCCCAGGAAATCCGCGGGCCTCTCTTTGATTGATTAATCGTTGGATATCCTCTGGTGTAGGTCTTCTTAGGTACATATCTTGAAACAAATATATAATTTCCTCCACAAAATTTCCAAGCATAGCATTGTGGTGCTATCTACGAGGTGGAGGTATTCATCAACCGCATCAGCTGCACAACCATATGCTAAAATACAAATGGCTGTTGTACACTTTTGTAATCCTGACAGACCCAACCTTCCCGTAACATCTCTTCTTTGTTGAAAATATGGTACTTCATTGGATAGTGCATCAACAAAACGCATGAACAATGACTTGTTCATTCAAAAACGACGGCGGAAACTAGCTTGAGAGTAAGTAGCATTTTCGCTGAAATAATCATTCCATAAACGAACATGCCCTTCCTCGCGTCCTCTATCAATAAAAACTCTTGGCCGCCTTGAATTAGTTGGCTGTTGATCATTGCCATAATCATCTATGCAATCTTGAAATAGATTATTAAAGTGTTCATCAAAAAATTCATCAAACTCATCATCTAAATCTGGAGATGACATGTTCTTAGAAAAATTTAATTGATGATAAAAAAAAAGATTGTAGCTGTTTGAGAAAGAATTTGGAAAAAAGATTATTGAACAAGTTTGAGAGATTTTTAAGAGAGAGTTGGGATGAGAGTTTATTGAACAAGTTTATGATACAAGAGTAGTCGATAAATACTTGCTATATATACAAGTTTATTGAAGAAACGCGTTCACGAGACACAAACAAAAACGCAGACCGTGACATATACGACAGACCAGAGACAATTTTGTTCGCTTGTGCCGACGTGAGATTAGAACTTCACGGGAAGAGCCGACGTGACCACAAACCAGATACAGTTTCGTTCTCTTGTACCGACGTGAGATTAGAACTTCACGGGAAGAGCATTCACCACAGACCAGAACCAAAAATAAAACACAACCTGTAAATAAAACAGAACCAAAAATTAAACACAACCTCCAAATACAGAACCAAAAATAAAACACAACCTGCAAATAAATAAAAAAAAAACCAAAAATTAAACACAACATAACCTGCAAATAAAACAGAACCAAAAAATAAACAGAATCTATCCTGCAAATAAAACAGAACCTATCCTGCAAATAAACAGTCACACAATACAAATAATGGTTCTGTGTCATACGTTGTATAAGATTATACACTACTCATGTGCTTCGTATAAACCAATCCAAACTGGTATGGTTGCTAAAGTTGTAAGCAATGTAAGCAACCTAACATCAAAACAACAAGAGTCAGCAAAATTGAGTAAGCAAAAACTGGAATACAAAATTTATAACTTCTAAAGAAGTACCTGACAATGGATTAACACCAGCTTGTTTATACAATCGTGACGTCTCTAGCTGAATTCTCACCTACATATCCCAAAAAAAAAAAAACAGAACAAACAGTCAGACTCAATCATCAACAATCTTGGGTTGAAGATTTGCATCGCTAGTGTTGATTCAACCTTAAGCCAAAGATTCCAAAATCCATCAAACAATGCTCTCAAATCCAATAAATATCAGAAAGCAAATCCAATGAATCTAAAGATCTCACTGTAAAACAACGCTAATTCCACAAACAATTATTGCTCAAATTAAACAGAGAAAATCGAATTCAAACGAAACAAGAATATTTATGAAATATCAAACAACTCTATCGAGAATCCCAAACACAAACAAACAAGGAAGAAACACAGAGATAGATATAGAACAAAACCCTGAAATTAAAACATATTGCGAATACCTTTTCTAATTTGGCAGCTGTGAAGGCTCTCTTGTATTCCACAGCCTTCTCCATAGGTCGAAGACTTGGAAAGAATCGAAGAAGAAGAAGACGAGACAAGAGTTCTTTCTCGAGTTTATTCAGTAACCGATCTTGATAACATCTCAGGAAGAAGAAGAAGACGAGGCAAGATCATTGTTTCTGAAAAACCATCAAAGGTTTGGTGGTTTTGATTTCGTCGTGTTTCATTCTTTCGATTGTATCGAAAGAGAGAGAAGCGAAGGAAAGGAAGAAAAGATTAAAAAAAAACAAAAAGAAAAACAAAACATAACCAATAAACTAGTGACACATTTCGTGTCTCTAAGAATCAAAAATTGCCTGGACACAGATCTGTGTCTCAGATATATTACGATTAAATTTTTTTATTATTATTATATTAGTAAACAAATAAAAGACATATCCATGATATGTGTAATGAGATTGCTCTTAAAAATGGAAATAGGAAAATTTCTAAAAAATATGACTTATTTAATATTTACCAAAAAAAATAGATAAACTTATTTATTGCTAGAAAATACACAAATTCATTTATAACTGAAATAAGAACATGATCTGATTTTTTGTTTCGATTTCTCCCTTCGGCATAGCTACCTTACTCAAAAGTGAAAACCAACTCAACCCTGAAAACTGGAAGAAAATAGTGAAAATTGGATGTGTGTTCCAAGAGAGCAGAGGAAACTTTGACATCTTACCACATTGTTAGTGGAAGAAAAAAATGTAGATATATGTATATTTAATTTCTGGCAACTATAAAAAAGTTTAGGTATTTTTTAGGCAAATACTACTGTAATTAGTTGGGTTTTTCTAGGAAGTTTTCTTTAAAAGGCTAAAAATTCCAATCATTAGAACTTAAAAGTCATGTCTTAATAGCTAAACAAGTTTTGAAAAATATTTTACTGATATTTTTGTAGGCAGCAAAACTTATATATCTAAACAAATCTTCTTGTTAAAAGTACAAAAAAATTGCATCTAAAATTTATCTTTACTTTTTAAGTTCATAAAATTTATTCAAATAATCATATATATATATATATATATATATATATATATCTAGATAGAAAATAATAAATAAGAAAATTATATATATATATATATATATATTGCGTATTAGTACTTTTTTTTTTAGTCTTAGTACTTTACGATTTATAAATTTCCATTCTCATTTGACCATCTGGGACAAGAAAATTTGTGTTTCTAATTATTTTCCATATTGATTAACTTTTCGATTAAGGATTTTTCGTGTGACAAAAACCAATACAAATCTGTTTAAATTGCACATGCTAACATATAATGAAAATCCTGAAATACTTTGGCATATAAATTTTTTTTTAAACTCTCCTTGTTTCGTGTGCTGCGGTGATCAACGGGAGAAATGTGTCCGATTTATGGAAAGGCATGTGTACATACATGCATCATGCATGCACATGCATGTCATCATCATTCATTGTTCTTGTGAATGTGGAAGTATATGGAATGGACTTTTCTGCGAAACAAGGCGACGTGTAGATTCGTCTTTTGTTCTTGTTATGCGGCTTATGCCTCAATAGAAAAAGTAGGCATTCTCGTTAATCTTGGGTCTCATTAACTAAACGTTTGGTCTATACTGCATAACAATAAATATCACTTGTTAGTGGCCTGCCTACACCGAAATTTCAATCCACTATACTATTATTTTGCCACGCTGCAAAAGACAGAAAAAAATAACAAAAAGTACATATATTATATGGCCCAGTGTTGTTGTATATATAATTCTCGTCTAGCGTGGTCTTATCTTATCCCAGTTCAATCCGTGACATTGACAAGGATAAACATCTTTTGATACAATAGGTACGTGGTAGAACATCTCACGTAACAAGAACCCTTTTTGAGATTTTTTTGTCTTTATAATATTCACAATCATTTGATCCGAACCTCTCCAAATAATAAGATCATGGACCAGCCTCACGCGGTTCTAGTTGCTAGCCCTGGCTTGGGTCACCTCATCCCTATCCTCGAGCTTGGAAACCGTCTCTCCTCCGTCCTAAACGTCCAAGTCACCATTCTCGCCGTCACCTCCGGCTCCTCTTCCTCGACAGAAACCGAAGCCATACGTGCAGCTGCTGCTAGAACGGCCTGTCAAATTACAGAAATTCCCTCGGTGGATGTAGACAACCTCGTGGAGCCAGATGCGACGGTGTTCACTAAAATCATGGTGAAGGTACGAGCCATGAAGTCTGCGGTTCGAGACGCCGTGGAATCAATGAAGCCAAAACCAACGGTCATGATCGTTGACTTTTTAGGTACGGGGTTAATGTCCGTAGCCGATGATTTAGGCATGACGGCCAAGTACGTGTACGTTCCTTCGCACGCCTGGTTCTTGGCAATGATGGTGTACTTGCCGGTGTGGGATACGACAGTGGAAGGTGAGTATGTTGAAATTAAGGAGCCTTTGAAGATACCGGGTTGTAAACCGATGGGACGAAAGGAGCTGGTGGAAACGATGTTAGACCGGTCGGACCAGCAATATAAAGAGTGTGTACGAGCTGGCTTAGAGGTACCTATGAGCGATGGCGTTTTGGTAAATACTTGGGAGGAGTTACAAGGTAACACTCTCGCTGCGCTTAGAGAAGATGAAGAATTGAGCCGAGTCATGAAAGTACCGGTTTATCCTATTGGGCCTACTGTTCGGAGTAAGGAGCATGTAGAAAAACCCAATAGTATATTCGAGTGGCTAGACAAGCAACGGGAAAGGTCAGTGGTGTATGTGTGTTTAGGGAGTGGTGGAACGTTTTCGTTTGAGCAAACAATAGAACTAGCTTGGGGTTTAGAGTTAAGTGGTCAAAGGTTCCTATGGATTCTACGTAGGCCCGCTTCTTACCTTGGGTCCAGCTCGATCGATGATGATCAGGTGATTGCCAGTCTACCTGAAGGTTTCTTGGACCGCACATGTGGTGTGGGGCTTGTGGTTACGCGATGGGCACCACAAGTTGAGATCTTGAGCCATAAATCGATCGGTGGGTTCTTATCTCATTGTGGTTGGAGTTCGGTGTTGGAAAGTTTGACTCAAGGAGTTCCGATCGTTGCTTGGCCTCTTTATGCGGAGCAGTGGATGAATGCCACGTTACTGACTGAGGAGATCGGTGTGGCCGTTCGTACGTCGGAGTTACCATCGGAGAGAGTCATCGGACGACAAGAAGTGGCATCTCTGGTGAGAAAGATTGTGGCGGAAGAGGATGAAGAAGGACAGAAAATTAGGGCTAAAGCTGAGGAGGTGAGGGTTAGCTCCGAACGAGCTTGGACTCAAGGTGGGTCGTCTCATAGCTCTTTATTCAAGTGGGCAAAAGGATGTCGTCTTGTGCCATGATTGGAGAATATATAACATCATGAGCAACATTTTTTCTTTGAAATATCGTCTATTTTATATGAATACAAAGGTGTGTTATAAATTTTGTTATGCATACAAAATATATATGTACTTATAAAAAGAAACTTGCATATATCATGTCGTCAAATAATGATGATTAGTTTGTATGTACACACGTTGCTAATTAGAGTGAAGTAATCGTATGGGAATTTTCGCCTTTTCCGGAGAGGGACGCGGTATTATCCCAGCATCTTTAAAGACATCTCTAATTCCACTAAAATTCTAGCAATATTTGTTCTAAATTGTTTTTTAAAATACATATATATTGAAGATGATCTAAAACATATAGCTATCTTTTTTTTTTTTTCTGTGACTCTAAATTTATTTACACATTTGTCTTTTTCTCAAGGTAGTTTTGTTGATTAGCCATCTCGAGCAGCCCAAAAGAATTCCAATTCATTTTCTTTTTCTTTTTTTCTGTTTGTTTGTCACCTGATAATATTGAACTAAAATAGTTTTAAAAGCCAAATCAAGGATATATAGTTTACATAAAAAAAATATCATGCGGGTGCAATCTACGACAGTACCCCTACATGATAAATTATGTGCACTAAAATTAAACTGCGAGAAAGAGAGAGAAGTGAATAGATCTATTTTCCTCACCACCAACTTAAAATATTAATCATTTTTTTAGTATACTCCAAATTCGATTTAACTTAGGAGTTGACACATAAACTAAAATATGTAACCAATTAAATTATAACATTAATACAAATCAGCTCCAATTTTGATTACATGTCATAATTATATCTGACCTTTCCATTCTCCTCTCGCTTCACCATGTACTCCGCATCGCTTCGAAGAAACAATCCCCAAATCGTTTCATATGTGTCACATTTGCCAAGTTTTTTTGTTTTTGGTTGGTACTTATATTGATTCGTCTGGAGCTTATATAGAGAATCTTGGATTATGAATCTGAGACATGGCCACATGGGCAAGGAACGGAATGTTACGTCAAAGGAGATTGCTACGACGGAGAATGGAGGAGTGCTCTAGAAGATGGACATGGTAGGTATCAATAGAAGAACAAGAATCATTACATCGGACAATGGAAGAATGGGTTGCTGAATGGTAACGGGACCATGATTTGGAGCAACGGGAACCATTACAATGGGTCTTGGGAAGACGGAGCTCCTAAAGGCAATGGAACTTTCCGATGGTCGGATGGGAGTTTCTACGTCGGTGTTTGGAGCAAAGATCCCAAAGAGCAGAACGAGACTTATCACCCTTCCACATCTTCAGGGAATTTTGATTGGCAACCACAACAAATGTTCTATGTTGATTTGAGTTCATTTGTGGTTTCTACATGTCAGAACGCAGTTTTGCCATCTCAGAAAGATGCTTCTTTCGTACGGTTCTTTGGAGCAGAGTAGTAATGTGAATATGACCAAGAATAGTAAGAGGCTGTGGAGGAGATTCGTTGATGGAAGAATATGTAATAGAAAAATATAATTGATGAATAATGGTTTTTGTTATCTTCAATTAGATGATAATAAAGTGAGTAATAGATCATCATTAGGGCCATTGAGAATACAGCCTGCTAAAAAACAAGGACAAACTATCTCCAAAGGGCACAAGAATTATGAACTCATGCTTAACTTGCAGCTTGGAGTTAGATAACCAAAACTATCATTGTTTTTCGTTTTGTATTTGTTTGTTTTGCTTTGTTTGATGTTGAGTGTTGTTTTCGTTGGGAAGACATTCTGTAGGAAGACCAGCACCAGCACTGCGTCACATGATCTGAAGGCTTCCGCGTACGATCCAAAGGAAAAACTTTGGACGAAATTCCAATCTGAAGGATTAAAATACACTCTTCCACACCATTTTTGTGAGTTCAAATGAAAGAATTATTGTCCTGTTCAGGTTATAACCTCTCTTACTTTTGATTTCTTTTCTTGTGGTCTTGAGAAAACATATAAAAATATTTTATTTCGGGTAAGACTCTCCGGAAACTATCTAATGTGGACGCAACAGATTATAAGTTATCGATTTGTGGGAATGATGTCATCAGGGAGCTATCATCTCCAAGAAAAAGTGGAAGCTTTTTGTAGTTGACCAATGTTTGCTACATGATCAAGACTATGATGAAGGCATAAACTAAAGTAGGAGCTGTAGTTTAACCTCTTAATTCTGATTATTTTAACTCACTCATTTGTTTGTTTTTTTCCCTTAACAGGTTCTTATGAAGATGCTCCCGGCTTACTACAATCATGACAAGCAATGTGAAAACACTTTTGCGTGTAATTGACTGGCACTGCACAGAAAAATGTCCATACCCTTATTGTATTCATGTCTCTGCATTGTTGTTGTTAACATTTTCAGTTGGATGTACTGATGAGAAAATACTTGCTTCTGCATATTCGAATTATGATAATGGGTAATCTATTTTATACTGGTCACTTCATCCATAGGCAGTTTTACATCAAAGGATCCTCTCATGGTCGTCTTATTACTAAACCAGAGTCTGAAATCGAAATATGACGCTCAAAAATCAAAAATTTGTATTCCGATTGCAAAAGAATGGTCCAAGAATTCTGCAAGTGATTGATTCATTACTTATATCTCTTTTCACTTCTTTCATTAGTAAACCCAAAAATTAGAGTGTTAGATTTCTACCAGGCAAGTGGACAAAGACTGTGAAGTCATTGAACAAGAGAGACTCATAGAATAAAGTCTCTCAGTTGGTCTGATGAAGACATAAACTGCCTGAACGAGGTTCGACCATGGGATTACTAAAGCTATTGTAAACTTTGACAAAGACACATATATAACGTAACCTCTGGAAACTTCTGGCAAAAAGGTTTGTAAAAAGTTTTTGAACAAACATGGAGGCTATTGGTGGTAAAACACGAATACATTGCTCAACAAAAAGGCTACGTAAATTAATGTCAGCTCACTAGAAACTAAATTATATGTCCTTATAGTATGTAAATGTTGTAAAGTTCAATTTTTGACTCATATATGATCATTTTTACTTGGAAAGACAAAATATATCTGAACAAGAGTTGAATAAAAATGTACTTTCCATAGCATTGTAATACAAGCAAAAAAAAAAAACATTAGACTATTACAATAATAAGAAAAATTAGGCTACAAAAAAAACTAAAAACAAAAATATTAGCATTAAATATTGTTAAAAACTATATTAATAATGAGTTTTGATTATAAAAAAAACAACATACAAAAATTATAATTTTAGAAAACATAAAAAAATACTTTTTTAGAAAGAAAAAAAATATAGCCCCGTGCCGTAGCGCGGATACCAACCTAGAAATAAAACTAGAAAGAATAAAATATTAAAATGCAAAGTATTTATGAGTATTAAAATGCAAACTAGAAAGTATTTATGAGTTTAGTTGCTTTAAAATGCAAAGTGATTAAATATTTATTAAGAAATTACTATGATTTTATCATCAATTTTATCATTATACTAGATTAGGACCCGCGGTACACCGCGAGACAAATTATTTGTAACTAAAACATTTAAATTATAAATTGTATTTATTGGTTAAATATGTTATAATTATATAATAATTGTTAATTTTATGGTTTAAAGTTTAAACCATATAATACTACAATATAATTTATTTTTTAAATTGAGTAATATTTATTAATCAATTTAATTAGATATGTCTATTCTACCGATAGTGTTAACAAAATAATGAAATGATGTTTTATCCGTTTAACACCAAATTAATGATATATTATATTTATATAAATATCGACAAAACCCGTCCCGAGATATTTTAACTTGCACTATATAATCTTTATTTTTAATATTTATTATTTTGTATTATAAATATTAGATTGAGTTGATATTATTTTATTAAGGTTGTAACCATTTACATTTTATAAGATTTGCGTTTTTTTATAAAGTTTAAATATTTATAATACTTGGAATTCTTAAAATGGTTGAGGATTTCTCATATTTGAAGTTTCGTAAAAATTTAAATATACATTAATATTTTAAAAGTCTTCTAACTTTTTTAAAAAGTTGAAATATTTATAATATTTAAACTTCTTATAAAGTTATATTTGAAATTTCATAAACGTTAAATATTATTAATAATTTTAACATTTTATAAGGTTTAACTTTCTAAAAAATATAATATTTATAATATTTATATTTTTATATAATATAAATATTTATAATATTAACTTTTTAAAAGTTTTATAATATTTAACTTTTTAAAAAATTTTAAAATAAGGAACCAGAATAAACCAAAGAAAAGTTTTTTTAAGTTTAAATGTCTGATAAATCAAGCTTTCTACTCTATTGTATTATGAATTTGATTCTCTTTTATACTATGACTCTGAACTAATGCTCAATTTTTTTAGGCGATGTGGGTATTGTACCCGTATTTTTTATTCATCTAATGAATAATATATCTTCATTTTTAAAAATTTATATTGCATCATATGCAGTAAAAATCACAATATTTATTAACTAAATGCATTATAGAATAATTTAAGATAATTTAAAATAAAAAAATCAAATAAAGATGAAAGGAAATCATTTTTTTAATGTTTGAATGAGGTAGAAAAATTTTCGTTATTTTTTTAAAATCTTAACTATAATTAATTTTGACTCTGAACTATTGCTCAATTTTTTTAGGCGATGTGGGATATTGTACCCGTATTTTTTATTCATCTATTGAGTAATATATGTTCGTTTTTAAAAATTTTTATTACAT
This sequence comes from Camelina laxa, assembly GCA_024034495.1. NCBI lineage: Eukaryota > Viridiplantae > Streptophyta > Magnoliopsida > Brassicales > Brassicaceae > Camelina > Camelina laxa. Next base: position 26,876,877 of record CM043881.1, read on the forward strand.
CATACGCAGTAAAAATCACAATATTTATTAACTAAATGCATTATAGAATAATTCAAGATGCTTTTAAATAAAAAATCAAATAAAATTGAAAGGAAATCATATTTTTATGTTTGAATGAGGTAGAAAAATTTTCCTTATTTTTTTAAACTTAACTATAATTAATTTTGAAATTTTTGGTAACTAATATTAAAGTCAATGTATTAAATGCAAAAACTTTCCAAAAAGTATTTTTGGGCAAAAACTGCTGCAAAAATACTAGTATAGATGGTTTGAAAGGAACAAGCGCATGCATGGGAACTACCAAGCACAGCTGGATCAATTTATACAGTTTTTGGCCGTCTGGTTCGTAAAAGCTATCTTCCATCCAGCTTCTTAACTCCGAACATGGATGGAGAAGTTAAAATCAAAAAATTAATTTATTTTAATTCTCTTTCAAATCAAAGATGCATATGATGTACCAAAGATTTTTTTTGGTTTTAGTAACATTCATTCAAAAAGAAAAAAGAAAATTAAAGCTTATAAATCTGAGACTTTATACTACTAGAGAATTGGTGATTTCAAATATATATATATATGATTTAATTTTCTAATGTAAAATATTAAAATATCTAAATATTATACTGTATATGTTACTATTAGCGTTTTTCATATGTAGCTTCATTATAATTTTTATAAAATATTATTTAAAAGCTATGAGTCAAAAATTTCAAACTTAAATTCAAGCAACTTGCAACTTATTTAATCAAATATTAACTGGAAAAAAAAATTTGTTAGTCATATTTATCATCCTAACATTGTAAAACTAATTTGGAAACTGGTAATTGGAGTTCGAAGTTAATGGTTATGATATTTGAAGTTTTGTAACTATATTTCTAGCTTTGTACAACAATTTATTTTATTTTTTTCTACCAAGATGAAAGCAAACTATTCGACAAAAAGTTTAGTGGAACGCGGGGCAAAGATGGTGATAGGCTCTGGCTGTAATACTTTGGTATTGAGTGATCCTTGGGTACCGGATATTACACCGCGGCCAGCTACTGGTCATGGGAGAGAACTACACCCTAATTTAATAGTTAACCATTTAATTAATTTGATTACAAAAGAATGGCATCTGCCTATTCTCGAGGAATTCATGGATCCAGAGGACATTTCGATTATTTTGAGCATGACGGTCAGTCAATGTTTTAAAACCGAATAGGTAATTTGGCATTTTACAAAAACGGGGAAATATTCGGTTAAATCAGGTTATCGGCTTGCACGAGATTTAATTAAGAAAGTTGAGTATGGACCGACGTGTACGGCTCTAAGGGCACAAGCCTGGAAACTTGAAGTTCTCCCAAAGATTCAACATTTCTTCTAGCAGAGAGCTTCCGGTTCTCTCCCAGTTATTGAAAGGCTTGCTCATCGGGGGTGTAAGGTGCGATACCACCTGTAAGCGATGTGAGTCTGGGGTTGAAACCATAAATCATGATCTATTTAGTGTCCTCATTCACGCAGGATTTGAGAGTTGTCTCCGGTTTTACTACTTCCTGATGGATTCCCTTATGATTCAGTGTATTCAAATTTAGATTTTTTATTCTGGCAGGCATCTTCTCAATTGGGAGTTTCGGATATCTATTTCCGATAACCTTGGATTATATGGTCTATTTTAAAGGATAGGAATAAAAAAGTTTTTGAGGGAACGGAGGCAGAGCCAATCGACGTTATTAATCAGGCTACTAATGATAAACTACTTTGGGAAGAGGCCAAGTCCTTCTCCGCATGAATACAGGATCCTCCGGTTCCTCCAGAAATTTCGGAACCCACTTTCCGTTGTCAGGTTGATGGATCCTGAAAGAGTTCAGATCTTTATGTAGGGTTGGGTTGGTGGTACTGTAATGATGAGGACACGACATTACTTCTGGGAGCACGTTGTGTTAGACGAAGCCCTTCACCCCTTCATTCGGACTTACAAGCGTTGATTTGGGCTATGGAGTCTCTTCTGATTGCTGATGTTAATTGTCAAACTTATGAAACGGATTGTGCAGAGTTAGTGGCGATGGTGCAGTTTCCAGATGAATGACCCGTTTTCTCTAATATACTAGATGAGTTCAGCCACTTCAGGTCATCTCTTCCCGCTTTCACTCTTACCAGGATTCAACATATGTAGAATGTAAGAGCAGGTTGTCTTGCTCATTTTTCAAGAACTTTAGTTTCAGAATTATCTTTTGTAGACTCTTATCCTCCGGTTTGGGTAACCAATTTTGGAGTTATTTTCTAATTTAATGTTTGGTTGACGAAAAAAAGAAAAAAAAACAAAAAACAAAATTATAGTGTATAAGTAATATGTACACTTAACCATTAAATCCCCCACTATGTCTCCTTAATAAAAATGTAACTATAATAAATGTATAAAACCAATCGTTTTGTCAAAATTAAATACCATATACAGTATGATATGGTCCATATCAGACAGTCAAAATAAAAGAATCCAGATATTGTGATAGAGAGTAGTTTATTATTTTAAAGTTATATAAAAACAAAATTTTAGAAACATGAAAATTGCCTAGATACAGAAACGTGAATCATCAACTAAGAAAGAAGATAAGATTTTAAACAAGACAACTAAGAAGTGAAATAAAACGTTCACAAAATGTAATGTTATACTAGGATTTAACTCGCGGTACACCGCGGGACAATATTTTTAATTTTAAAACTTTAAATTTATATTGTATTTATTTATTATTTAATATTGTTTTATTAATTTTTAGATTGTATAGTTACGAATATTTATTGGATTTTAAAAATATAAAATTTTACAGGTATTTGATATAAATATTCAAAGTATAGAATTTTTGTAGTATTTTCAAGGTTTAACCAATGTTTTTAAAACCAGACCGGTAACTGAATCGGAAAAGCTTCTGGGTCATGCGTCAAATAGTTCGACCGGGGTCAACCGGTTCAATTGGTTTTGATGGCATTTTTATAAATAATAAGTATGAATATATATTTTATTTTTTCAATGATTACAACTATGATATAATTGGTTATACCAAATAAAATACTTCAATAATCATAATATTTTAAAGAAACTTTAAAAAGTAATAAACTCAAAATGTAACAAACTAACCATTACCAATACAATATTTTAGGGGGGTGTATTCAAACCATGATTTTGGAGAATTTGATGGGATTTAGGAAATTTAGAATTTTGATAGATTTTAGGGAATTTCATATGATTTTCTGTAAAATTCTTTCAAATCCCACCTAAAACCATGAGATTGTATTTCTGTATTTTTAACTAAACAAATCCTACAGAATCCTCCAGAATCCTAAAAGTTATTAAAATCCTAATCACAAAACTGTTTTTGAATAACAGTGGATTTTAAAGTAGATTTTTAAATCATCAGTTCAATAACAAGGGATTTTAAAGTAGATTTTTAAATCATCAGTTCAATAATAGTGGATTTCAGAAGACTTTAAAAATACATGATTGAATAACATAGGATTGTAACTCTTACACAAATCACTTAAATGTCAAGTTGAATACACCCCCTTAGTAATCAGTCTCTTCCATTACGTACACTAGCGAAAAAAATGAATACCAAATTGATTACCAAAACATGCACTGATCAAACATCTTTTATTATAAAAATAATTTCTTTCAATAAAATTACCTTGATTTTGAAAGATTTGTGGCGTGAGTTGCAGAGATTTTAAACTAGAAAGTATAATATTATGATATAAGCAATATCCAATATCAACCAACAGGAAACATAGAACTAGCAACCTAGCATATTCTAATGATCCAATTCTAGCAACCTAGCAATGCCAGATATCAGATGAAACGCAATCGATCCCTTAACACCCGCTGATCTCAATCCGCGAATGAGAAAAAACGCCACGAAACTGCCAATATCTCCTAGAATATTAACTCAAATTCACTTCTGTAAAAAGGAGAGTATATGAAAATCTCTTAGCTACAACCCTACCAAAAATCAGTACCTACTATTGCTAAGAATAAAACTAAAAAAATAATTAATTGCATTTATTTTTACAAAAGAAATTTAGAACCCGGTTTTATCCGGTTTTAATGGTTCACCGGTTTTTGGGTTTTTTGCGTATTGATATGGTTTTTTTACCGGTTCAATTTTTTTTGGATTTTGATATTAACCAATCCGGATATACTGCCGGTTCGCGGGTTAACGTGGTTCGACGCCGTCCGGTCGGTTTGGAAAACATTGGTTTTAACCTGTGTTATGTATAGAGGAGATAACACATTTATCTCTCGTAACACATCTAAAAGTGTTTAGAAAGAAAAAAAAACAATTCCATTCCTTTATGAATTATGCTAATTCCGTCTCACCCAATCAAAATACATTTTTGCATTAAAAATTTAAATAAATTTTTTTATCAAGTTTAATATTATGTTAATTGTCTTAGTAAATTAGCATATTTGTATAGTTTATTAATAATTTAGATTTATTTCCACAATGATTTAAGAAAAAGTATATTGTATTTGTTGTGTTTGTTTTAGTCAATTTTTGATTAATATTAGATTCTGTAATTTTAATTGGATTGTATTTTTTTTTGGATTAATATTTAATTCTATAATTTTAGTTGAAGAATGTTTCATTATTATTAAGATTGTATAATTTTAGTTGAATTTTTGAGAACAAATAATGTAAATATAAATTCATAGATAATTCCTACAAAAAAAAATAGAAATATTATATAATAAATAATTTTAAAACCCTAGGGATTGACCCGTATCACACCACAAGACAATTATTTTGTATAACTTTTTTAATATAAATTTACACAATTACATATTGATTTCATAGAATGCTCATCATGTCAAATCCATGAACCTATGAAATACAAAATAATTTGGTGTTAAAACTATACATATGTATAACAATGCTACCTAAATTAAATACCAATGCAATAGAGAGGAAAAAAAAAGAAGAGGAAAATAGTATAACCAACCATACAAACCAAAGATATTGTCAATATAGCAACTTAGGAGAAGATCAACCCTTCTTATTTTCCTCCTTCGTCTTCACTTCTTTAATATGTTATTGTTCTTTGTACATGATTGCTTTACTTCATTTGCTTGTGGACGAATGATTAGATGTCGCAACAATATCCTCTTCTTTACTCTTGAATGAGGGTGAAGATTTTGCATGTGTTTATGAGTTTTCAATATATTAGCAAGTATTAGTAAACCTAGGAAAAAACATATACCTAAGAAAGTTGATTTGGTATTTGGTGATGAATAGAGTTGGAATGCATCCATATTTATAGAGGGTTTAAAAACTGGTTAGAGATTTTATTGAATGAATCGGAGAAATCTTGCTGAGAAAGTATAGAATCGTTCAAAATACTACAATTAAGGAATTAAAATATAAGATCTTGAATGAAAAATAAGTAAGATGCCATTGATAAGAGTTTAAGTGTAGTAATTAGCTGGAGGTAAAAAGTATTCAATCGATTTTATGAATAACCGTTGTAGGAAATATAGATTATATTGCATATACTCGTCATAATTGTTTTCATTATCTTAGGAAATTAAACCAATAATCGGTTGTTTAGGTATGGTCATGCTGAGTAATGAAGAGTTTCTATACTATTCAAATTCAATCGAGTAATTATTGTTACCATAATATATGTATGTGGTTTTTTTTGTTTGCGTATAAATCATATCAAGAAGATTTCATAGCAAAAACCAGAATATTTTGGAGGGAATATCATCAATTTTTATTTTCCATTTTAGTTATTGTTTGTTTGTGCAATTTTCTAAGGATCAATTTTGTAAATAAAATTTTAAATAAGCAAGAACCCAAAATGTACTTCAAAAATGTATATATAGATTAATTAGCTAATTGACATTTATAGTTCAAAATAAGTAATAGTATGTGAAACTAGTATATAGTATAAATTTTGCCATTAATTGTTGTGAAGGATCCGGAACTGTCAAGACTCAAGAGTCGACCGCTTAGGAATTATCACCGCTCGTCGTTTTCATACTCAAACCACCATGAACATCAAGTTAGTAACTTTCATTTTATTTTTCTTAATGTAGTCTTTTCGTTATTGTATCCGAATTCATCTTTCACCGATTACGAATCAAGTTTGAATCACTTAATTTCGTAGTGCTAAGGCTCCTAGTTATTACATCATAAGGTTTTCAATTCTCCTTGAAACGACCGACCTTTTTTCAAATAATAAATAATAAATAGATATATAAATAAACTACAACTAGTGGTCCCATACCCACTAGCCACCTAACCACAATCACAATCAACAGCGGAATAACAATACCATCAACAATATCCGATAATATCCAATAATAAAACCAAAAGACTCAGAAATCCTAAACAACATTCTAGGACTCCACTCTAGCAACCTAACAGAAGCCAGACAACCAAGCGAACCACTAGAACATCCTCCTCTTCAACGCCCTGATTCCACGGTCACACTTTGCCTTTACCTGCACCACAAACACATATTGCAATGCATGAGTATTTAATAAACACTCAGTAAGGCAAACCTCCCATCTACTGGGCTATACACACAAGCAATAGAGACATCTCTAACCATCAACCAACAATCATCAATCATCAATCAACAATCAACAATCAACAATCAACAATCAACAAGCCAAACAACACATAAACAAGCAGATTAGAGAAATCTCCAGCTTAGATAAGCCATGGTCCTGCACTTACCTTAACAAGTGATTCACAAAACTAAATACAACCAAATGAGAGGCTTTCCAATATCCAAGAACAACCAAACTTGTTCCTACAACCAATCACAACAACAAGCAATATTGAAAACAAACTGCCAAGAAAACAGAAACGAACAACCTCACAAGTGAAACCACGAAATCAAACCTAACAGTTAACTTTCTAATCCCTCCGGTGAAAAGCAAGGTATATCCGTCCAGAAGCTTCCCACAAAATTTCAGCACGATCAGATTATTGATGAAACCGCAATCGTCCCCGTAACACCCGCTGGTCTCAATCCGCGAATGAGGAGAAAAGCCCCACGAAACTGCCAATATCTCCTAGAATATTAACCCAAATTCACTTCTGTAAAAAACCGAGTGTAAGAAAATCTCTTAGCTACAACCATACCAAAAATCAGTACCTTTCAAAACGATTTGACCCGTCAAATATTCCTTCTCCCAAACTCTGACAGTTCTGTTTCTCTCTTAACACTAAGGAAAAAGCTTGATCTCCTTCTCTTTCTCCTTTGCACCAAATAACCAACACTTAACTGTCTTTCTCTCCCTCTCTCAGATGAAAATGTCGACCAAAGCACAAAAGCATGAGAGGAGGCGTGAGTTGAGAAAGAGATTAGGGCTTTTTGGTTTAATTAGATTAAACCAGGATTTAATTAAACCAAAATTAATTAAAATCCACTCTTTTGGTTTACTCAACATAACCCAAACTCTATTCCCGGAACACGGATGTTACACTCCTACTTTGAAATAAAAAGAAACCATAGTTTTGTAAACGATTTCTTTATGTGTACTAGTAATTTTGTGTGTGTGTTTACCGAATGGTCATAGAATGGGTAAGCTTTGCGGGATCTCTATTTCTCTCATCCTCGTCAACTTAGCGACGATGATGCAACGAGCAGACGAAAAACTCATTCCTTCGGTTGCCAAAGAAGTGAAAGAAACGTTCAATGCAAACCTCTCTGATATTGGATACCTCTCATTTTAAAGAAACATTGTTCAAGGACTTGCCTCGCCTTTAGCCGGTTTATTTGTCATAAGTTATGACCGTCCAACAGTTTTCGCAATTGGTAGTTTCTGTTGGGTCTTGTCAACTTATGCAGTTGGAGCTAGCCAGTACTTCATCCAGGTTTTAATATCTTATTTTTCTTTTTTCAGTTTTGGTTTTTTTAAAGAAAAAAAAATTGCCGACTCTTTGGAACATATATACAAGATTTTCATTCTTTGCCTAGAGTAAAATCATATAAGAAAATTGAATTTTGGTTTTCTTTATGAGTCTTTCAAGTTTTAAGTCACAGTTGTTTTGATTTATATTACAACTTTTTCCTTACAAATTACACTACTATATAGCCTTAGTTGTAGTGAAACTATATAATGAGGATTAGTAACTAATAATAAAACGCTCTAATTAAATTATCAAACCATTTATTTGAAACAATTTTCATGATTGTTATGATTAAACCACAGCTCATCAAACCCTATATGATATGTATACCCTTGATTGGGATTTAATATTGTTTTCTTGGACCAGGCTACGCTTGGTGTAGCAGTCAATGGGTTTGGACATGTGATTGTTTACCCAGTGCTTCAGTCAATAATTGCGGATAGCTTTAATGATAGTTAGAGAGGTTTTGGTTTTGGTTTATGGGGTCTCATTGGTACGGTTGGAGCTGTATGTGGAAGCGTCTTGGCAACTGTCATGGCAGGTCATGATTTCTTGGGGACCCCAGGATGGCGCTGCGCCTTTATATTGATGGCAACGATGAGTGCGATCATCGGGGTTCTTGTTTTTCTCTTTGTCACTGACCCGCGGAAAAAGAAAAGTAGCAGCTTTGTTTCTCATGGTCATGAACGGTAATATAAAGCTCTACATTTTTCAATTTAGTAAAAAAGTGACTAGAGTTTTTGTTTTTTGTTTTTTGTTTTTTTCCTTTGGTTTTGAATTAGTCATGCGGTTTTGTAGAGATGATGAACTAACGGTTCATAAAACAAAGAACAATGATGCTGCAACAATTATGAGCTCGGTTTGGACGGAATCGTGGGTGGCCATAAAAGATGTAACCAAATTAGGTTCATTTCAGGTCATCGTATTGCAAGGAACCGTGGGTTCGGTGCCATGGACTGCAATGGTTTTCTTCACAATGTGGTTCGAACTCATTGGTATGTGCATTTACTTCTCATATATATTTTCCCTAAAGAGAACCAAACATATAATTCTACTCAAAAACAAAGTCTAACCAAACGAACTCTTTATTATCACAAAAGAGAAAGAAAAAAATTGACGAAGAATTTTTCAGTCATTTTAGCTTAAAAAGATGAGAACACCAAAAACTATTTTATATTGAACCATGCTTTATTAATTGAAAACAATAAAACATGCTCTTAGTTATCAAAATGTATTATTTTCTTATTTTCCAGGTTTTCATCATGACCAGGCTGCTATCCTAAACGGAATATTTGCCACCGGACAAGCAATAGGATCATTGGTCGGGGGAATTATTGCAGACAAAATGTCTCGTGTGTTTCCAAACTCGGGCAGATTGATTTGCGCACAATTCAGCGTTTTCATGGGAGCTATATTCTCCATTGTTCTTCTAAGAATGATCCCACAGTCCGTTGACAGCTACTACATCTTCTTGGTCACTCTCTTTCTAATGGGTCTAACCATAACTTGGTGTGGACCAGCCATTAACTCTCCTATCTTAGCTGAGATTGTTCCTCCTAAGCATCGAACCATGATCTATGCCTTTGATCGTGCACTCGAAGGGTCTTTGTCTTCATTTGGTGCTCCTTTGGTTGGGATTATGTCGGAGAAAATGTTTGGATTTGACTCAAATAGAACTGATCTTATTAAAGATTCTCGTCGTGCTGCTGAGGCGTTGTCGAAAGGGATCTTGTCAATGATGGTTGTCCCGTTTGGACTGTGTTGTCTTTGTTACACACCGTTACATTTTATTTTTCAGAAAGATCGAAAAATCGCTAAAACTTCGAGTAGTAGGAAAATATAGATGATATGAGAATTCTTATGTTCTTCTTCATAATCAATCTTGGTCATAATTGAAGCTACATGTGCCACTAAAACAATCGAGTTTGTACTGGTTTACATTACATTATCAAAAAATGTTATTTAACTAGATCTATATTTATATTGACAAAAACAATTCTTACGTAATAATAAATCAACCAAAAGGATGTTCCAAACTTACCAATATCCAATCACAAAGTGAATAACGTAACCATTAACCAAATTCGAGTTTTTGGTGGTAAGATTTTTTTTTTTTACGTTCTACTATTTTTTAGAAACACAAAGATATCTGCCTTAAGTTCTAGAAGTGTTTTTTTAGTCATTATGTGTGTTTGATTAGGATATGATCCGGAAAGCATGTATAATTATCCGTGTATATTAATGGAAAAGCACACTCTTAAAAAAGTTGATGTGTCGCCGTTAGAGAGTTCGGTGCACCTTTTAGCAAAATACCAATAAACTTTCTATTTAATTACATTAACATGCCATTATATTTTTTTATAAAACAATTAACTTAATGATAATTAGATATGTCATCATTTCTAACACAAATTTAAATATCACATATTAAAACTGATAAAATAATTACATACTATTTTAAGGCAAAATTTCACTAAAATTTACTTACAAATATATAAATCAAAGTTTATATTGATTTTAAGATATCAATATAAGTAAAATATTCTAAAAAGGCTATAAAAACATATCAATTAATATAAAGTTAATAAAAATAAAGAAAATATAAATTATTAAACATATAACTTATTAACAAAATCATATAGAAACTAAATGTTATTTTTTATTTTAGTATTATTACCATAATAATTTAAAAAACAAGTTTTCAATAGTTATTATAATTGATTATAAAAAGAAGTATATTACCCCTGAATTATCTCCAACTCACTAAAAGAAACTTAATTCCCAATAAATATAGATTTACATATATTTATGAATAAATATAAAAATGACAACAAATTAGGGGATATCATGATGTGTGATTTTTTATATATATTTAAGTATGTAAACTAATTAATCTCAACATTTAGTGTGATTATTCATTAAAAAATGGAAATATTAATAACCAAATAGGAATATATGTTCTAATTGTATATTCATCTATGTGTTATTCAAAAGAAATGAGACAATAACCCTTATCATTATAAATAACTTAGTACCCAAAAAAATTATAATATATTTAAAATGAGTGATTATTAGATTATGCAAAATTGTTATAGTTACTCGATAAACTTTAAATATAAATTTGATTTTTAAAACACACAAAATATATATTGCCATAAATTGTAACATTTTATTAATATTTTATTTACTACGTTCACATATTTCACAGGTGAAATGTATTCTTACATAATACGTTGATTTTGGAAATTTATTAATTTTTTCATAATGACTTTTTTGGTAATAATCCGTTATTTATATAAAATATTAACAGACTGGCTTACTCAAAAGATTTAAATAGCCTAATCAAAAAAACTTAAATCAGTAAAGTAGTTTATCTTCAGAAAATTTAGTTTAGAATTTGATTGTTACTAACATATCATAAATTTAATAATTAAACTACCGAGTAATTTAGTATATGTTGTTATGGTTATATAAGAAACATGCAAAAGTTTTATGATTACAAAATAAAACATAAGAAGATATGAATTTGATTTTTAAACCACACAAAAGACATATTGCAATAAATAGTAACATTTTATCAATACTTTTCCTAATAAAACCTCTTACACAGTCAAAGATTTCACAGATGAAACGTATTTTTTAAACGAAAAATGCAGCTTTGAATAAATAAACAGAAAAGTTTAGTTACATATTATGTTTGACACAAACAAATATTAGTTCTAGGATAATAATTTTACTTATAATAATTTTATTTAAATCGGTTTATCCTGCACATAGTGCGGGTTGTTACCTAGTGTCTATATATTTGATTGGGAATCTTAATTTTTTGGACCAGGTTACGCTTGGTGTAGCATTCAATGGGGTTGGACATGCGATTAGTTTATCCAGTCCTTCAGTCTATAATTGCGGATAGCTTTAAGGAGAGTTCGAGAGGTTTTTGTTTTGGTTTATGGAATCTCATTGGTACCGTTGGAGGTATAGGGGGAACCGTATTACCAACCGTCATGGCTGGTCATGACTTCTTTGGAATCTCAGGATGGCGATGCGCCTTTATATTGAGTGCCACGCTGAGTGCAATGATCGGGATTCTCGTTTTCTTTTCGTCAATGACCCGAGGGAAAAGAGAACTAGCAGCGTCATTGCTCATCACGATGTTTAACATGAACGGTAATATAAATATCTACATTTTTAAATCTTGATTACATATTTCCCCAACACGACCAAAAAGAAAATAAGAAAGTGTTTTGGCTTTTATTGTCTTTAGTTTTTGAGTTAGTCATGTGGTTTTTGTAGAGATGAAAACAATGGTGAAACACTAATGGAGAGTCCTCCGAGCTCTTCGGTTGGGAAGGAATCATGGGTGGCCATTAAAGATGTAACCAAGTTACGAACATTTTAGATCATCGTATTGCAAGGGAATCGTCGGTTCGGTGCCATGGAATGGAATGGTTTTCTGGACAATGTGGTTCGAACTCATTAACTCTCGAATCTTAGCTGAGATCGTTCCTGTTAAGCATAGAACCATGGTCTATGCATTTGATCGTGCACTCGAAGTGTCTTTTTCGTCGTTTGGTGCGCCTTTGGTTGGCGTCATGTCGGAAAAACTTTTCGGGTTTGACGCAAAGGGAATTGATAATGTTAAAGACTCTGGTCGTGAGGCTGAGGCATTGGCGAAACGGATCATGTGGATGGTGGCTCTCCCCTTTGGATCGTGTTGTCTTTGTTACACACCGTTACATTTTCTTTCCCGGAAAGATCGAGAAGCCGGTAGGACTATGAGTTCAAGGGAAGTAGAGATGGCATGAGAATTGCTCTATCATAATTGTTTGTTGTTTAAGTAGTTTTAATGATTTTAATATATTATTTGAAATAAACTCAATATTATGAAACCGTAATTTCGTGTATTTTACATGAGCAATATATATTATGTACTTACTTATCCGACTGATACAGTTAAACCTCTAGAAATTAATAAAATCGGGACCATCAAATTTTATTAATTTATAGATGTTTTAATTTATGAAGAGATTTTTTTTATTTTTATAATTTTGAAAATTTTATATTACAAAATAAGATACTTTTGTTATGATTCACATTTTTATAGAATTTTTTTAAGTTATAATGTTGGCTATCGTAATAGGATTGATGCTAATAATTTACTTAATTATTCAGCTGAAAATGATAAATGTTAGAAGTTTAGAGTTTAGAAAAAATTGCTAGTACTATCCTCCATGATAATGATGAAATCGAATAAGATATTGTGGTGCCTTTAGAACTAATTTGTAAAAAAAATTATCGCATGTATGACTCTCCATAATTTTTGTATATGATTCGAGAAGACAACACCAAAAGTTTTAATATAATAAAAAGATTAGAGATGAGTTCTAACTATAATGCAAATTCAAGAATATATATATATATATATATATATATATTTTAATTTATATCATTATTAATTTTATGATATTGGCCTTGAATGGAGAAAGTATATAGGCAGAGTAGATTAAGCAGATCAAGCAGAATAAAAGTAGATCAAATATTTGGCTGTTCAAGTGCAGATCAAGGGTGAACAGCATCAAAAAAGCTATACACCAGATCTGCATGTGTTTCTCCTGCATTTACCACAAAAATACAAAAAAAATCTGAACTGCACACAGTCCATCTGTATTAACTTTCAAAAGTAAAAAAAATCTTGAATGGTAACTTAGTGATAGGAGGACTACACTGATCTGCTGTTTTTCTGTTCTCCCATTCAAAACCATTGTTGGGACTATACTTTTACATATAATTTCCAAAAAAATTATTATCTTATTATTTTATTAAATTATGTCATTTTTTATATCGGCCCAACTCGGGACCAGAAAAATTTTTAATTTAAGGCGAGTATTAATTTAAAGAGTATCAATTTATAGAAGTTCAACTGTATATTTTTGTTTGCTTTTTCCGTCATTTTTTTTTCATACTATAATTTTGGTTATAATAAATCTGGTAAAGAGTTTTAAATGAATATTTAAAGCAGATCAGAGAAAATTCCTAAAATCAATTGGTCCCAATGTACAAAAGTAAAACAGCAGAAGTGTCTTTAGAAGAAGAAGATGGCTATGAAACCAGACCACTAAATGCAGCGAGCAAATGAGGTTTGGCCAACTTGTCCACCCATCATTGCCCTTTTAACATTATTCTCAAACGTCTTCGGGTTATCCCTTAAAACCGCAGCTGCGTCATGGTTCAGAGGATCCTCGCAGTTGGGTTCCTATAAGAAAGTCAAACAAACAAAAAAACTTCAGATAAGAAGGCCCAAGAAAATATAACATTAATGGAGTATCGTCAGTGAGGGAGAATTGTTACCGTGAAGAGATGGAAGAGACCGTAGATAACAGTGTTTATGTTGAGAACCGGTTTCCAGTCTTCACGCAAGATGTTCAGACAGACGTTCCCTTCTAAATCGATATTGGGATGATACACCTACAAAACTTGACATTCTTCAGTATTCTATATTACAAACCCAATCAGAACGACAAAATGTTTCAGAGACTTGGAGAAAAGCCAAAACCTTGGTCTTGCATTTCACTTTGGGAGCTTCATGTGGATACACATTAGAGACTTGAAATGTGAACACAAATTTACCATTCCTGTTAAAATTTGGTAAAACAAAGAACGAATGAGTGTGTGTTTTGAGCCAAATTCAGTGACCCCCACATAGACAAAAAGAAAGAATGAAGATTCTTTGTCCACTTACGTGTAATATCCTTCATCAGGTTTGATTGTTACTTCAAAGTTCATCAAGTCATCCTTCCCATTCGGAAAAGATATCTTACAAGACTTTGGCAGGTTCAGCTCTGATATATCTATTGCACACATATATAAACAAACGAAACACACCAGAGAGATGAATGATTCTCAGTTAAACCAACTAGAAGATAACAGGACAGGCTTATATAGTGCTAACACTTAAAAAGAACCCAAAGATTACAGAGTCTGTTCAACAACAGAAACTGAAAGTGAGAGAAGAGATGGAGAAACCTTTATGAAGACGAAGTTCACCAGCAGATCGCTTCTTGACAGAAGAAGCTCCTCTTCTGTTGTTATTTTGAGATTCTTCTTTTTGCTTCTCTTTCACTTTGAATAACCCAAGCATGGTTCTTCTTCTCTACATTAACAAAATCAATCAACAACATCATACATTGATTTATCAATTCAATATTTCACAAGTTTTTCTACATCAGAACAAAATCCGAAACAGAAACCAATTACTCCAATTTTGAAAAATTCATAAAATCACAAAAACATCAGAACAGATTCATCACTCAAACCCTAAAGAAATCAAAACTAGTTAAAATTTCATATGAACCAATCATGAATCTTCCGATAACAAAGAATTTACAAAACGATCGGCTATTCTACAGAACCAGATAATATCAAGAGATCGGAAGAAAAAAACGAAGATACGAAAACCCTAAGAAACCAAAGTGAAAGAGAAGAAGAGATTAGAGAGGTTACGTTTAATTAAACAAGGAGATTGAAATCACAACGACGATCGAATCTTCTCTTGTGATTTGGTTCTGACGGGGGGGGGGGGGGGAGAAGAGCGAACGTAGCTTTCTCTGTACGCTGATTCTGAAAAATCTCAACCCTTGTTTCAAACTTTATAAAGAAGAAGCGTTCAATCAACCTATTGGGCCTGCCTAGCGAAATTAAATGGGCCTAATGACCTACGCGTCTATCGATCGTTTCGAATGCAAAGAAACTTGTACTGTATTGAGTGCAATTATTGTAAATTAAGTTAAGAATCTGATAAAAATTATTTACATTTATTGAATGTTTAAATTGGTATTTTACTAATTTAGTTTTCTTTTTACTAAATTAGAAAATTTGAAAATTTTCTCGTTAATTATGCAGTTTTCTTTTTTGGGTGCCTAATCAAAGCTTTAAAAACAAGAACAAAATCAATACAATAAAAGAGAGAAACGATGCTTGATTTATTCTTATTCCTCGCCGTTTATACGATGGTCTGACTGCGCGTTTACTCAATCAATAAATCTTCTTCGTAAATCTGCAGCTGCTCCCACCGGGTCAATCGACTCATAGTGATTTGTCAGAGGTTTTTGGAACATTTCACGATCTCCATCGAGAGAGATCCCTAAGCAGAAACATTTCGCGATCTCCATCGAGAAAGGCGAAGAGATCCTCGATACTTTCGAGGGTTCCGAGGCGACATGGAGCTACGTTCAATCGGAGAACGAGAAAGGTTATAAAGTGAAACGTTTATACGAGCTCACTTTGAGAAGAAGCTTAGAGACAAAGTCATGGACTCTTATCTGAGCCACGTTGTAGCCGAATCAGAGGAGATTAAGAGGAACTTAAGAGTGGTGAAGCTTTATAGCAGAGATGTGTACGCCAAGGATGATGATGATGGTATGGCTGGTGGAAACTGGGGATGTATCAATCTCGAGCATCCATCGACGTTTGATACGTTGGTGATGGATCCGGATGCGAAGAAGAAGATCATTGATGATCTGGAGAGGTTCTTGAAGAGGAGAGAGTTTTACAAGAGAGTTGGTAAAGCTTGCAAACGAGGTTACTTGTTGTACAGCCCTCCAGGAACAGGTAAATCAAGCTTGATTGCTGCAATGGCTAATTACGTGAAGTTTGATGTGTTTGATATTGAGCTTAGTAGTATTTATGACAATGGTGAGCCGAAGAGGATTTTGTTATCAACAACGAACCGTTCGATTTTGGTTATTGAAGATATTGATTGTAATGCTGAGGTGAGAGACAGGGAAGCTGAGAATCAAGAAGATGATAAGAGGAGTGGAAAGGTGAAATCTTTTAGAATCTATTATTAGTTCTGACGGTGATATTGTCTTTGGGCTGCAGGTGACTTAATCACCATGTGAAAGTACCATAACTTGTTGATTTAGTTTGCTTTGGAGGCTGTTTAAGAATCTCCTTATCACATACCCCTATTCAGATTTGACTTTTGTTTTCTATGACTCATTATCATTTTCCACTGAACGATTGAGATGAAAGTAGTTAATCTACTTTCTATATCTCCTCTGGTTAGGCTATGCCAAGGCGGTGAACTCTTGGGTGAAATACTTTAAAGATAACTGCTACTTCGTACATGATTCTAAGAGAAATTTTTGCGGTTTTTTATGTTATGTTTCTGCTGTAAAAAAATACAAGAAGAGAGACCTTTTCTGGAGTTTGTTCCGGTTTATAAATCCGTCTAATTTTATTCATTAACATTGAGTCAACGTCATTATTGTGCAGTGACCAGTGGAGAGGATGCTGTAATCTCGGATGTTCGTAATATCTTCGATCATTGTTTTTCATATGTTACTCTCATGATGTTTTTTTGTTCATTAAAGAATAATAATCTGATGATTTGTTTCTTCTGTATTGTGATTGGTTTTTTTACATATTATGATAATTAGGAAATTATTTATTTTCAGGTCACATGGCTTTCAAAAGAAGATTTTAGTTGGTGATGGAAATGATTTGGCTTTGTCATCGAGAGATAAGATTGAAGGCATGTCATGTATTAGTCTTTTGTCTCTTGATGATGTTTACACAGCCTATTAGAGCTAATCTCATAATCTTAGTGTACTTTTTTTGGTGGAGATAATCTTAGTGTGCTTATAGTAAGTTTGGTATCAGTTTTGTTCCTAATTATTGCTTAACTTGCATAATATTGCATTAGACACTGCTGTGGATTTAGTTGGTCATTCTAATCATGAAAATTGTTTTTTTTTTCTTAATTTCTATAGCTAAAGTTTTCGTTTTTTTTTTAAATTAAATTTTCTTGAAAATGACTTTGGGATTGTCATAAAACTACTAAAATCGGAGCAAATAAAAAATTACAAATCATGCATCATTTTAAATTTGTACAAATTATACTTATATATTAAATAAAATATATTCAAAAACTTAATTAATGAAATCAAAACCTCAATTATTATATTATCATGCAAATAATAATAGCAAACAAAATTATCAAAAATTTGATTAATTATGATTCTTGATTCTAAACAACATATATTAATTTATGAAATAAAAAGTATATAAGAAATATAATATACAAAGAATAATGAAAACCAAACCGGCACGTGATGATATGATCAAATATATATACACCGTAGATGATTGAAGCAATTGAAAATTGATCCAAATATGATGGTACTGAAAAATTAACAGGTATATCTTTTCCAACACAGTGGTTTGAAGTTACTCGAAAATAAGATCTATATAAAAACAGTATATAACAGTTATGTGACTAAATTTGTAAAAACTAGAAAAATTATACCACAAATTCGAAGTATACTAATATATTCAAATTAGTGTTAGTTAGACTATTTATATATAATATTTTAGACTATTTATATATATATATATATATATAATATTATGCATTGTATTGTAACTTTTAGAGAGCTTATGCAATTTCCAATAGATTGAGATCTTTATTGTTTAAACTATAGTTTTATAATTATTGTCACTAACCCTAATGCAAAACATAAGCTCTCCAATTCCCAACATTTTGAGATTTCTGTATTTATATTTACTAATGCATTTTTCTATCTTCACGTTGTTTAAACTATAGTTTTCTAATTAATCTAATAAAAAAAAACATATTTTCAATAATTTAATATATTTAAAAAAATTATAAAAATTATACCGCGGCGTAGCACGGGTCTAACCTAGTTCTTATAATAATGAGTAGTTGAGAGTTGAGACTAAAGTCTTTTTATTAATTGGAAAATGTTTATAAATTAAAACTACTTAAACAAAATTAAGAGGAGGATAAAAGCAAGTTTGAAAAACAACTAGTTGTCCATGCATGTGCTAATTTAGCCAATTTTTGTCGACAACTTGATTGCAATATTTCTTGCCACCATTGTTAAAATAACAGATAAATGTAAAAGTGGAGTCGGCTGCATAGAGAAGAGGGGAAAGTGATGAACAAGTTGAGTTAACAATAATGCATTTTTCTTGTGTTTACATTATATGCTTATATATAATAATGCATCTTGTATTTTAAACAAGTGCAATTTGCACCCCCAAAAAAAAAAGTATTGAACATGTGCAATAGAAGGAGTGAGACTTGGTGACGTCATCTCATCCTCGTCATCTCCTTGAAGCTTCGTAGCGTCATTGTCATCTCGATTAAGGTGCCCTGAGAAAGTGAGAAGTGGAAGAGTGGTTTTGAGTTTTTTACTCTACTTTTTTTTTGCACACAGTAAAATTTACAGCGGTTTCCTTTTCTGTCTATATAAATGATTACACTCTTTCTTGTTACTTGAAGATAAAAGAGCAATAACTATGGGTGGTGAAGCCGTTAAGGTAATAGAAACTCTTCCAATTTTGATGTGTTTTTCCTTATAGCATCAGTTTGATGTTTTCTAGTTTCACATTTTGCGTATGTGTTTGCTATAGGATCGAAGAGAAGAAGTGATTCAAGCTTGGTACTTGGATGATAATTACGAAGAGGGTCAGAAACTTCCTCACCACAAGGATCCTAAGGAGTTTGTTACTTTGGACAAACTTGCAGAGCTTGGAGTACTTAGCTGGAGACTTGACGCCGACAACTATGGAACCGATGAGAAGTTGAAAAAGATCCGCGAATCTCGTGGTTACTCCTACATGGTTTGTGACCTTTTATTTGATGGCTTTTTATATCTTCCTATGTTTTCTTTTTCTAAGATGTTTATTTTCGATTTGCAAACAATTTTTTTATGTTCCTGTCTTGGTTTGATGGGAGAAACATGTTTGGTTTCAGGACATTTGTGAGGTATGCCCTGGAAAGCTTCCAAACTATGAAGCAAAAGTAAAGATGTTTTTTGAAGAACATTTACACATTGATGAAGAGATCCGTTACTGCCTCGCAGGAAGTGGTAGGTACTTTTATCTTATTGGCTGCTTTACTTGAATCAATCCAATATAGTCCTCATGTTTTTTTCTTTTATTGGGAAAAAAATTAAAGGATACTTCGATGTGAGGGATCTCAATGATGTTTGGATTAGAGTATGGGTAAAGAAGGGAGGTATGATAGTGTTTCCTGCTGGAATATATCATCGCTTCACCGTGGACACAGGCAACTACATGAAGGTTCATTCTTCGCTTCTTGATCTGGTTATTAATTCATCATATATTTTTGGTTGCTTAGAAAATTGTCATTTCTTATTGAGTACAGGCAATGCGGCTTTTCGTGGGTGGACCAGTGTGGACTCCTTACAATCGCCCACACGACCATCTTCCTGCAAGGTACAAACGACAATGTCTTGATCTCCCATATCGTGTCAACAAAATTAGCTTACTATGCAGTTGTATATCCAAGAAAAGAGGTGACAAAACTGTTTGTGTATTATTGAAATGGCTATTTTACAGGAAAGCGTATATGGATACATTCGTGAAAGTGCTTGGAGACCGTACCATAGACGCTTCAGCATAGAGGGACTCTCAGGCATCAGATTTTTATAAGCTAAACATATATATGTTGAGATGTTGTCTTTATGCTTTATCACTGAAACTGAAGACACTTTGGTTTCGTGCGTCTTTGACATTATTGTTGTGTTGTAATGTTACACGGCGTGTGAAATTGTAACTTACCCTCTTTATGTTTATATGTCTGTTCGGTAATATTTGGAGGAAAATGGAAATGTTTTCTTATTTATTTATTGGTTTTAAGGAAAATGGAAATGCTAGTGTACACTCAAAAACAAGAAGAAAAAATAAAACTCAAAAGCAAACTTACCATCTAATTTTGCAAATTTATAAGAGACCTTATTCGAAATGTCAATGTTGTTTTACAATGGTTTAAAAAGTATCAATATTTTATAAAAGTTGAAAATAATTACTTTTAAAATTATGATTTAATTAAAATGGTTTAAAAAGTATCCATATTTTATAAAAGTTGAAAATAATTACTTTTAAAATTATGATTTAATTAAAATGGTTTAAAAAGTATCCATATTTTATAAAAGTTGAAAATAATTACTTTTAAAATTATGATTTAAAACACCTAATTACAATAATTCATCTCTTTAATTTATCGGCGAGTTTTTATCTTTCATGTTTAACCAAAATTTATGTCTCATTGGTTGAAATCATTTTGGATGTGACAATATCGTCCGAGGAATTAGGGAATCCCATAGAAAAAGATATGATCGTCATCGTATATCCGAAACTTATAAGTTTTGAAAAATCTAAAGAGTTTGCAGAGAAGATGTTGAGAGATGGTCAAGAACAGCTTCAAGGATTTAATTCGAGTAAAGTTAAGATTCAAGGATTTGATTCGAGTAAAAAAGTTAAACCTTTATTAGCTTTGGCTAATTATATCGATCGTCAAAACTCAAAAGACAGAACTACGTAGTTCTAATTATGAAGTTAAATATTCTCCCACTGGATTTAAGAAACTACAGATTAATTCTGTAATAAAGCCTTTTGTTGGAGCAAATGGATCATGAAGTGAAAGTAGCCGTTGGATTAATTAAGAGCTTTAGAGCCATTAGATTCAAATGTTTATTCAGTCTTCATTTGGTAGATTCAAACTGACGCTCTGTTTCCACTAGCGTCAGTTTCGTCTTTGCAGTTTGTTTCTTGCTTTGTAAGACTATTTATAGTCATGTCTTTCCTTTGAATGAAGTACGTTTTCAGCATTTGAGCAATCATACGATTACAAATTGGTATCAGAGCTCTGTGAAAACTGAGAGAGAGAGAGAAGACACAGGTGAGTGAAAAATGGGAGACGAGAAAATGAAGTTGCCCCAATTCGATGGGCATTGGGATCACTGGAGTGAGGTCATGGAGAATTTCTTCAGATCGAAGGGGCTGTGGAGTACGATTGCAACTGGTTTTGAGGAATCATCAACAACGGTGCTCACGGCCGAACAGACACATCAGTTGGAAGAAGTGAAGAAAAATGACCACAAGGTGAAGCACTATCTCTATCAATCAATCGATAGGGTGACATTCGAGCAGATCTTGGACAGGAGAACCTCCAAAATCATCTGGGAGTCGATGAAGAGGAAGTTCGGTGGAAATGATCGGGTGAAGAAGTCTCTGTTGCAGAAGCTAAGAAGGGACTTTGAAGTTCTTGAAATGAGAGAATCTGAGAGTGTGAAGGAGTATTTCACAAGGGTGCTAGCAGTTACAAACTAGATGAGAAGTAATGGGGAGATCATGAACGATTCCAAGGTGGTGGAGAAAATTCTCCGGACACTCAGCGACAAATTCATGTACGTTGTAGTGTCTATTGAGGAATCTAAGGAGATTGAGAAGATTAATCTCGATGAGCTGGAAAGCTCTCTCACGGTTCATGAACAGAAGTTCAAGAAGGTTGAGAAGACTGATGATCAAGTTCTGAAGGTGACTCATGGCGGAACTGGATCATACCGTGGAAGAGGAACAACGCCAAGAGGAAGAGGTTATGGCAGAGGGAGAGGTCGTGGTAGAGACAAGAGCACGGTGGAGTGCTACAAATGCCACCGCCTAGGACATTTTCAAAACGAGTGTCCAAAGTGGGAAGAGGAAGCCAACTATGCTGATTTCGGTGAAAAGGAAGAGATGCTCTTGATGGCCTACATCGAAGAGGAAGATGAGAGAGTTAACACTGAAGAAATTGCAGAAAGGCCCTAATGGCGTATGCAGAGAAGAATGAAAGCATGAGAAAGAAGCATGGTTCCTCGACTCTGGTTGCTCAAATCACATGAGTGGAGATCGAGACCTATTCTGTCTAATGAATGAAGATTTCAGTCACACTGTGAAGCTGGGGAACGACAAGAGAATGCAAGTTGTCGGCAAAGGGAATGTGAAGCTGTCTCTGAATAATGTAGTGTACACATTCACCGATGTATACTACATACCAGAGCTCAAGAACAACCTGTTGAGTCTTGGTCAACTTCAAGAAAAGGAGCTGACAATCATCATACAGAAGGGTGTCTGCAAGATTTTCCATGATGAAAAGGGTCTCTTGGCTGTAAGCAAGATGAGCTCAACAGAATGTTCATTCTGTTTGATCAGAATGGAGAAACGAGTCAACAACGCTGCTTCCAAGCGACAACAGAGGACATACCGAAGCTCTGGCATGAGCGCTATGGGCATCTCAGTCACACAGGGATGAAGACTCTGCAGAACCAGAGCATGGTACACGGGATGCCAAACTTTGATGTTCAGAAATTCACTTGCTCAGACTGTCTTGTGGGGAAGCAAACAAGGAATCCCATTCCTAAGAAGAGTTCTTGGAGAGCCAAAAGAGATCCTTGAGCTGGTGCATTCTGACATATGCGGACCCATCACTCCCATGACCACAAGTGGCGTGAGGTACGTCCTGTGTTTCATAGACGATCACAGCAGAAAAGCTTGGGCATACTTCTTAAGATAAAAGTCAGAAGCATTTAACCACTTCAAGGAGTTCAAAGCTAAAGTGGAGAATGAGACAGGAAAGCAAATCAAATGTCTGAGAACTGATCGAGGAGGGGAGTTCACTTCAAGCGAATTCTCTGAGTTCTGTAAGAAGGAAGGCATTCGAAGACAGCTCACCACTGCCTACACCCCGCAGCAGAACGGAGTAGCGGAGAGGAAGAACCGAACTGGGATGAACATGGTGAGAGCCATGATGTCAATGAGAAAGGTACCAAAAACTCTCTGGGCAGAAGCTGTCAACTGGACCTTTTACATTCTTAACAGATGCCCCACACTCGCTGTTAAGAATGTCACACCACAAGAAGCTTGGAGTGGGATCAAACCAAACGTGGAACACTTGAGGGTTTGGGCAGCTTGGCACATGCGCATGTTCCAAACGAGAAACGAGGGAAACTTGATGACAAAAGCACCCCATGTGTGTTGTTGGGTTTCTCGGAGGAATCAAAGGGGTATCGTTTGTACAATCCAGTAACAAAAAGATTGTGGTGAGCAAGGATGTGGTGTTCGAAGAAACAAAAGGTTGGTGCTGGGATGAGAGTCAAGATCATACTGAGTATGAGTTGGCAGTGGAATGATGATGATCAACCTTGGGGAGAAAACGACAGTGATGGAGAGAAGAAGCTGCAGAACCAGAAGAGGTTGCAGAACCAGTGACTGTTGCAGAAGAAACTCAAGTGCAACCACATGCAACAGTCAGGGAGGGAAGAAGACAGACGAGACCTCCTGGCTATCTCAGAGACTACGTCACAAACAGTGATGATGCTGATGCAGACGATGAGGTAAACATGGTTCAGCTCAACTCTGATGATCCTTCAACATTTGCACAAGCTCAAAAGTGCATCAATTGGAGAAGGGCTATGGATGTAGAGGTTGAGTCAATTGAGAAGAATCGCACATGGGAACTATCAGACTTGCCTCATGGAGCAAAATGCATTGGGGTAAAATGGATCTACAAGACAAAGCTAAACGAACTCGGAGAAGTGAGCAAGTTCAAAGCTCGTCTGGTGGCCAAAGGGTATGCACAAGAACACGGAATAGACTACACAGAAGTCTATGCTCCTGTTGCACGCATGGACACCATCAGAACCATTGTCTCAACTGCAGCTCAGAAAGGATGGGATATCTTTCAACTGGACGTCAAGTCAGCTTTTCTTCACGGTGTACTCGAAGAAGACGTCTACGTTCAACAACCAGAAGGTTACGTGATAAAAGGGCGAAGAAGGACGGGTGTACAAGCTGCACAAAGCCCTGTATGGACTGAAACAAGCCCCACGGGCCTGGTTCAGTAGGATCGAGGAATATTTCACCAAGGAGGGGTTCACCAAATCTGAAAACGAAGAAACTCTCTTCACCAAGAGCAATGAGCAAGGTAACCTCCTTATCGTTAGTGTATACGTAGACGATTTGATTTACACTGGAGATAATGTTACAATGGTGAAAGAGTTCAAGCTGTCGATGGAAAAGGAGTTTGATATGTCTGACCTTGGGAAGATGAGGTATTTTCTGGGGATAGAGGTGTTGCAGACAAGTCAGGGAATTCACATTTCTCAGACTAAGTATGCTCTTGAGGTTTTGAGGCGTTTTGAGATGGAAGATAGCAATGCAGTTCGCAATCCGATAGTGCCTGGTTTCAAGATCGATATGGATGAGAATGGTGAAAAGATTGATGAAACATTCTACAAGCAGATCATCGGGAGTCTCATGTATATCACAACAACGAGACCGGACCTGCAGTTTGCCGTGAGTCTACTGAGCCGCTACATGTCCGGACCAACAAAGATGCATCTTCAAGCGGTTAAGAGGGTTCTAAGGTATCTGAGAGGCACAATGGACTATGGAATCTGGTACAGAAGAGGAAAGAGAGAACTAATGGTGTATACTGACAGTGACTTTGCTGGTGACGTGGACAGCAGGAAAAGCACCGCGGGATATGTTTTTTTGATGGACAACGCAGCAGTAGCGTGGTTGTCAAAGAAGCAGCCGATAGTCACACTCTCTACAACAGAAGCAGAGTATGTTGCTGCATCAGTTTGCGTCTGTCAAGCTATATGGTTCAAGAGGATTTTAGGAGAATTGGGCTACAATGTGAAAGGAAGTATTACAATCTACTGTGACAACACTTCGACAATCAAGCTTTCAAGGAATCCGGTTTTTCATGGGAGGTGCAAACACATAGGAGTTCGCTTTCATTTCTTGCGTGACATGGTGAAGAATGGAGAGATACAGTTGGAGCATTGTGGTTCAGAAGAGCAAGTGGCTGACATCTTTACCAAACCGCTGAAGCTGGAAGCCTTTGAGAAACTAAGGAGTAAGCTCGGGATTTGCTCTGCGAGTGATAAGCTAAGCTTGGTTCACCAAGCTTAGTTTAGGGAGGGTTTGTTGGAGCAAATGGATCATGAAGTGAAGGTAGCCGTTGGATTAATTAAGAGCTTTAGAGCCATTAGATTCAAATGTTTATTCAGTCTTCATTTGGTAGATTCAAACTGACGCTCTGTTTCCACTAGCGTCAGTTTCGTTTTGCAGTTTGTTACTTGCTTTGTAAGACTATTTATAGTCATGTCTTTCCTTTGAATGAAGTACGTTTTCAGCATTTGAGCAATCATACGATTACACCTTTTTGGTTTTGCTGGTTAATGGTTTTAAGAAACTAGAGATTCGGTAATGAAGCCTTTTTGGTGTTTTGCTGGTTATAAAGATTGATGTCATAATTTGTTGTTGAACTGATTAGAGATTAGATCTTACGTGTTAGATCCTGAATTGAATGCAAGACGTGATGTGTGTGTTGTGAGCTGTGTGACTTGTGAGATTCTACATCGGATATTTCTGGATCGTGTTTGATTAATTAAGAATATCTTCTTCTTTTTTGGGTGGTCCAAACTCCAAAGTCACGTAATGGTATCTGAATCGTGTGTCGTATTGGATAGTTGTTGGTATTCAATTGTACTCAAATAAAGTTTAGGCAGTGATATTTTCATTTAATGTATAGTGTTTTGTTTTATAAATTTAAGAGAAGAAAACGTGAGAGGATATATATTTGACATGATATAAAATTCAACGAGAATTCAACAATTTATAACCACTTACTTAGTTGTCAATCATGATTACTACTAGGCCTGGGCATTCGGGTATCCGTTCGGGTTCGGGTTCGGATCTTCGGATCTTCGGATGTTCGGATGTACACATATAAAACCCGATCGGGTATTTTATAAAATCGGGTCGGGTTCGGGTCGGATGTCTTCGGATTCGGGTATTTTCGGATTTACCCGAAATCCGAACTTGGCGTCGGATATCCGAAATAGTTCGGGTATTTTTATCCGAAATTGATAAAAATACCCGAAATTAACTGTAATTAATCGAAATTAAGTAAAAAAACCCGAAATCAAAAGTCTTATATGAATTGAAATACTGAACTGAGAGTTAAAGTTTTAAAGAGATAAAAAAGTAAAACATAAAGTAAGTTTAAAGTCTTAAAGAGATGAGTAAGTAGAGAAGTAAAAAAACAATCATATCATCTCATCTTCTTCATCCAAACATCCCAAGTGCT
The DNA here is from genome assembly GCA_024034495.1 of Camelina laxa. NCBI lineage: Eukaryota > Viridiplantae > Streptophyta > Magnoliopsida > Brassicales > Brassicaceae > Camelina > Camelina laxa. The sequence continues at coordinate 26,903,736 of CM043881.1, forward strand.
GACTTACTTCTTCTTCATCCAAACATTTGAACCCCTCTTCTTCTTTAACCACTTAAAGAGTTAGAGTTTCAAACTCTGAAAAAAAAATGACAAATAAAAAAAGTATTAGAAATTGTATCTTAGTAATCAAGATCAAACAGATAGACAAAAAAAAAACAATACCTCTTTCAAGCTCATCTTCAAACTCAACTTCTGCAAGAATCTGTGCATTTGTAAGAACCTTTTCTTCAAAATGAATATCTTGTTTTAACCACTGTTCAGTACACATCAAAACCTCCACCATGTAGTGTGTAAGACAGCTTCTATATGGTTCTATTATCCTTCCACTAGTGCTAAAAGCACTTTCAGAAGCAACAGAAGACACCTGCATAGCAAATAAATCTCTAGCCATCTTAGATAAAATGGGATACCTTGCACTGTTGACTTTCCACCAAGAGAGAATATCATACTCAACGCCCATAATCAAATCAGGATTCTCAACTTCTTCTCTCAAATAAGTTTCCAATTCATTAGTATCTCTAACTCCTATCTTTCTAAGCAATGTATCATACTTCTGCTGCATTGGGTTATAACCATCGAATTCATCTTCCATTGAGTCGAATAACCCATCTGTTTCCCTCACTTCAGTAGCATGAGATGATGCTTGAGACTGACCGGATGCTTGAGATGTTGAATCAGCATATCTTTCACTATACTCCGCATACATCGCACGCATGACAATCAAAGTCGAATCAGTCAACCCCTCAGCAGTTGTACTATTTTCTCCATACATCTCTGTAAAACACAAGTTTGCAAACTCCATCTTCTTTCTCGGATCAAAAACACTTGCAATTACCAACATACTGTTTATGTTCTTGATGCCATCCCAATATTTGTCAAATTTCTTATACATCTTCTCGGCATTAACCTTCACATCAGCATCGCTATTAAGACAGAGTAACTGAAGCTTCATTGCAATGTTTACTATCTCACCATAGCACTTATGTGAATTCAAAGTAGTGGAGGCAGAAACTACCAATGTAGCCTGATAGAAAACATTAAGAAACTTCACAAACCTTTCTATTTTACGCCAATCATTCATCAAAGGAGGTCCTACCCTTTTTTCTCCATTATCATACTCTAAGAAATAATCATTGTAGAGCTTATCTTCGAACTCCATCCTATCAAACGCTCCTCTGAACTTAACTGCTCTTGTCAACATCAGATATGTCGAATTCCATCTAGTGGTTACATCTAGAGGCAAACTACCCTTCGTGAATCTACCAGTTTCCACTCGCAGCTCAAATGCCTTTCTCCTATTTGGTCCTGATCTGACATAAGATATGGCATTGCGGACTGAACTAACACTAGCATCCATTTCAGTCAGTCCATCCTTAACTATCAAGTTTATAATATGCCCAGCACATCTCATATGCATGTAATCTCCATTCAACACTAGAGAATCTGTCCTAATTTGAGAGAAGGCAGACTTAAAATCATCTAGAGCATTGCTATTAGCAGTTGCATTATCCACAGTCACAGTAAACACCTTCTCTATCCCCCAGTCAGCAAGACATTGTAGAAGAGTGCTAGCAATGGTCTTACCTTTGTGATCCGACACATACTTGAATCCGATTATTAACTTCTTCAATCGCCAATGTTTATCAACATAGTGTGCTGTTATAACCATATAACTTGAACCTGTTGATAGAAAAAAAGAAAGAAAGAATGAACTCATATTAGAGAAGAGAACATGATCGAGAATAAGAATGATCATAATATACTTGAAAAAACATACCTGTTACCGAGGATACCCAAATATCAGTGGTGAGTGACACTCTTTGCTTACTTTCAATAAACCATTGTCTTAGTGTGGCCTTCCTCTCATGATACATTTTCACTATGTCTCTTGTTGCTGTCCTTCTTGAGTGAGGCTTATACAAGTTTACCTAAACAGATTATACAAAATAAATTTTGATTAGTAAAAACATATATAATAAAGAAGTTGCTAAGAGAATGTTAATCATGTTATGAGAAGACTAACCTTGTTGCAAAAGAATCTTAATGCCATGGATTCTACAAACGACAATGGTAGCTCTGCTATCACCACCATTTGGTTAAGTGCTTCTCTGAAAACATGCTCAGGCACTCTTGCACTCTGTAGGTTTCCTTCTTGATTAATAACTTGCTGTCCTTGTGTAGCATCTTGACCTTCTTCCCACGCCTTGAATGCCTTACATATATTGTTATGATTCCACAAGTTTTTTGTCCCTGACTTTGTAGCACATCCTAACTCCTTCCCACAATAGTTGCAGGTACATCTGTCTCGGCTTCCAGGTACTCTTGTGAAGTGGCACCATACACCGGATCTTGGCGTAAGTATCCTTGGAGTCTTATTTTGCTCAGCAGCAGTTCCTCCACCACCTGATTGACCATGAGTTTGTTTTCTTTTACCCCTTAAATTAGATTCTGGTGTCTGATATTCTTCTTCCTCTTCATGTTCATATCTCTCTCTGTCTCTGTTATCATGAGTTGGAGATGATGAATCCATCTGTAAATAGAAAAATACTATAAGTTAGAGATGATGAATCCTATAAACTGAATCAATGATATATAAGTCGAAAATTTAATAAGGAACAGAGATATCAAAACCAACGAACATCATCAACGATCAACGATCATCATCAACAATCATCAACGATCAATGATCATCATCAACAATCATCAACAAACAGAGATATCAGACAAGCAAGAACATCATCAACGAACAGAGATATCAGACAAGAACATCATCAAAACTCAATAAAAACAGAGATATCGAAACCAATTAACAGAGATATCAGACAAGAACATCATCAAAACTCAGCAAAAAAAAAGATATCGAAAATAAAACCAACATGCAAACATACAAACACTCAAACATCTGCAATTGATTACGTCTAACACTCAAACATACAAACACTCGTACTCTTAAGTGTGTATCCGTTCAGATCGAAGTTTCAAGAGGACAACTAAAAAGAGGAGAAGATGTACCTGTGATGGCCTCCGTGAAGTCGCAGAGGGAGGGTTTCGGATCGAAGTTTCTAAATTTTCCAGCTTGAATAATTGGGGATTTTACACCTTTAATTCGATTTTATCTCGCTTTTTTCTCGATTTTGAAAACAAGAAGCCGAACAGGCTATCGGAGGTTAGTTCATTAATAAAATTAGGGATAGATAGATGTATATTGTATAGATAGATGTATATTGTATAGATAGGTTAGATTGGTTCGGGTATCCGATCGGGTTCGGGTATTACCCGAACCCGATCGGATATCCGAACCTTGTGAGAACTAAACCCGATCGGATATTAGCCACCATCCGTACCCGAACCGAACTGCTTACTTCGGGTCGGGTTCGGGTTCGGGTTTCGGATCCGGTTAATTTGCCCAGGCCTAATTACTAAGAACTAAGATAGTACTCCCACTGCGCTCTCGGATTGTTTTTCTTTTTTCTTTTTTTTTTGTTACTATTTTGTTGTGTTTTATTGTATATTGTTTGTAAGTTTTTTTTAATTTCTTTGGAATTTGTTAATATACGACCTATTTTTAATAATTAATTGTAGTTTAAAATAAATAAGATTGAGCATTTAAAAGTCTTGTAAAAATTGGAATTTAATATATTGATCTCGCTCAAATTTTATTGTATATTTTATACATTTTAAGATTTATAAGATAACCACTTGAATGACATCCTAACACAAGATTATGAATTTTCTTTCTTGTATATTCTTTTTGTCAAAATTTATTTTACTTTAAAAAAACAACAAAAGTCTTATTTTATTATTCTAAACAATGTTTTAAGTCTGATCCATAAAGAAAACCAAAATATCAGTCAACTAAGTTCCGTCACAAATTACTTATTTTTACTTTTATTTTAATAGTTAATATTGTAAATAACTGAATTAACATATATATATATATTTATCATTATAAAGATTTAAATAAAATTTTAGCTTAATTTTCCTTTATAAAATATATATATGTAATATTGTAAATAACTGAATTAATATATATTTATCATTATAAAGATTTAAATAAATTTTTAGCTTAATTTCCCTTATAATATATATATATATATACATATATATTTATATTGGTTTGAGTTATTTGTTTTGTATAGAGATTTTTGAAAAAAAAAATAACTTTCTTTCCATAAAAATCATACTGATAATATAATTAGTGGAAAAATGATTATATAAATAATCAAATAAATTTAAAGACAAAATATGTTATAACAAAAATTATTATGTTGTCCAAAGAAAACACCCTACCTCTCCAATAAATTTAAAGACAAAATATGTTATAACAAAAATTATTATGTTGTCCAAAAAAACACCCTACCTCTCCCGAAAATTTTACTTTTACTTCAAATTTGTATTCTTTGTTAAGAAATTTATGGTGATTCAGCAAATTACCTTGACATGATCCAGATTATGCCCAACAACTCTTTTAATTACCATATCTTTAGAAAACTTTTTCCATAGCTACAATGTTACTCGATGAGCCGTAAATCTCATTCCAAATTTGCATATGTGCTAAACAACAAAATAGAAGCTATTATTTGGGCTTTGACCAATCATGCGGTCCATTAACACTCTAATACAACACACTTTTTTTTTTGGGCTTTGACGAATCATGCGGCCCATTAACACTTCTCATAACCAAAATTCATTAAATCTAACTTTCCTTATTAATTGTTTTAATTTGATAAATTGTTGATTTTTTCTGAAGTGTCAACATCATCAGAAGAGTAAAGCAACACATTCCAGTTAATTTGATGATTGATGATTCTTAACAAATCATTGAAACATTTTGAAATATTCAATAGAAGATCCCCTTATTTTATGAAGTTGGAATATTTTCTTGGGTAATATGTCATTCGTAGGAACGACTTGAATATTTCTTTTTGTTTCTCAAAAAAAAAATAAAAAAAAATTCAACCTTTAATAACTAATTTTTTTATATTAAAGCCAATAATAGAGAATTAATAGAATTGAACTTTAATCTGATTTATGTGTTATTTGGTATGATTTAAATTTAGAAAATTTTCTCAATCTTATTTTACTCATACCTTTTGGTATTTACTAGATATACAAATGATTCATCTTACTGGTTAAGTTTACTCTTTATTCTAGTTTCAACCCTCGACGACTAAATTAATTATTTTTGTCTTTTGTTCAGACAAAGAAAAACAAAACTTTTTCTTTTCTCTTCTTCTTTACTTCGTTTTTTTTTTAGTTTCCTGGTTCTTTCTTTCATGTCTTGCTTGTGCCATTGATGAGTCCGTCAACACCAAATCGAGAGTAGTGCAAGACTTTTCTCACACTGTTTGTTCATAAAACCGCGTGAGAAATGTTCTTCCTTCTCAGATCTTAAAAAAATCCGTAATTTTTCCCGCATTTTCTCTCTCTTTCTCTTCTAAGCTTCTCCAAGCGTACAAGCTACTTCTTCTTCTTTCTTCTTCTTCTTCTTCCATAAACTCAAAGTAAAACAAAACCAAAAACACTCTGCACCTCTATAATAATACAACCTTTTTTCAGGTCTTGTCTGTTTCAATAGAGTTCAATTGCAATTTCACAGGTACTACTTACTAATTCATGATCTTGAAATCTCTGTTTTTTTTTAATTACTTACTTAACTCTTGCCCTTTAAGTTTCCTCTTTTTCAATGTCGGTTACAAAATTTAGATTGCTCCGTAAGTTTCGGTTAAAGTTTGTTGCTTTAAGCTATAAAATCCAATACCCATTTCGATTCACTTCTCTGTTTCTGCATCTCTGTGGTGTTCTTCTTACAAAAGCTCAAGATAGGGTTTCAATTTCTAATTTCTACTTCTTACTATCTGATTAGGTTCACAAATTCTAAGCAATTTACGAAAAGAGAGAATGATGGGAGGGAAAGGTAGCAAGAGCAAAAGAGATGTTGAATATGGTTCACCGTCTACACCTGTACAGATCAAGATGAACTCAGAGTACACTGAGCATTTCAGCTCATACGAAAAAGCTTGTAGTGAAGATCCAAAGCTTGAGTCTTTCGACTCTGCGCTTCACGAACGAACTAATCGAGTTATCAACAAGCTTGCTTCAGGAGTAGAGATCAAGTCTTTGTCTTTTGATTCACTTAAAGAAGTGACGCAATGTCTTTTGGATATGAATCAAGATGTGGTCAAAGTTATATTGCAGGACAAAGAAGATATATGGAACAATCAAGATTTGTTCTCTCTTGTGAATATGTATTTTGACAGCACTTTAAAGACTATGGATTTCTGTTCTGAGCTTGAGAATTGTCTTAACCGCGCTAGGAGGAGCCAAGTTGTTATTCAGTTTGCTGTTAAGCAGTTTGAGGAAGAGGCTGAGATACCTGTTAATGGGGATAACGAGAACAGGAAGTATGTAAAAACGCTTGATGAGCTTAAGAGGTTTAAAGATTTGGGTGAGCCGTTTACGAAAAAGTTCTTTGAGCTTTTCGATTTGGTATACAAGAAACAGGTTTTGATGCTTGATGAGCTTCATAAGCTAAAGAAAAAACTCGACAGGAGACTTGGGAATATCAAGTCATGGCGAAGAGTATCGAACATGGTGTTTGTGACTGCGTTTGTTTCTGTGCTTATCTTCTCTGTGGTAGCAGCCGCTGTGGCTGCACCACCTGTTGTGGCAGCTATAGCTGGTGCATTGGCTGTTCCGGTAGGGTCTCTTGGGAAATGGTGTAACACTCTGTGGACGAAATATGAGAAAGTTGTTAAAGGGCAGAAGGAGATCATTACATCGATTAGAATCGGGACTTTCATATCGGTTAAGGAGATGGATAATATAAGTGTTCTTGTGCGTAAAGTGGAAGTAGAGATTGAATCTTTGTTGAAAAAAGCTGAGTTTGCTGTCACAGAGGAGAAAGTGGTGAGGATTGCGATAGATGAGATCAAGAAGAAGCTTGATGTGTTTACTGACACTATTGAAGAACTTGGGAAACATGCGGATAAGTATTGTAGCGATGTGACAAAGGCCAGAACTGTGATTCTGCAGAGGATTATCCGATACCCGACTGGTTCAACCACTGAAGAAGCTACCTGGTAAGGTCTCTAAAGCCTTATGCATTATGTTTTGCGTAAAAACTCTAGAGAACAAAACAGTGAGTGTTCTTAGGATTGATCATTATGATTTATGAATGGTTTTGGATTGAATTTTCTTTTTCGTGTTTTCGGTTGATGGTCAGGACGGAGATGTTGTCGTGAGAAGGCGGATTCGGACTCGTGTTTGGCTTTGAAGATTGTTGGTTTGTTTTCTTTTAGCACAAGTAATATGAAAAGCTAAAGGATATCTGAATGTTATTAGTTTCCGTGAGGTAACTTTTGCTCAATACATTAATTAAAAGAGATGCTTGTAAGGTTGGTTTATGCCATTTATTTTGGCTTCCTTTTAAGATATTAATCAATCTTGTATGTTTTGAATGTCTCTGTGTTTTTAGTCAAGGCTTAGATAATTGCTAAGCTGTCGTTAACGAATCAATAGTATTAATTTAGAAAATTAAGACGTGAAGAGTTAGTTGATGAGAAGAGGGAGGGATGTCTCTTACAACTTACAATGACATTTCTATGATCTTTTATTTAACATCAAACATGTTTGTTCCGTCTTAAGGAAACATGTTAAGTATAAGCATCAAACGGATTTTAAAAGTCTTTGACTCGTGAGTCGATGTGATAGTTGCCTAGTTGGGTCTTAATCAAACGGAATTTTAAAAGTCATTTGAGTCGCGAGCCGATGTGATAGTTGCCTAGTTGGGTCTTAATCAAACAGGTTTAGTTTTATTGGAGTAGATGGACGGTAGTTGTTTCAGACTTATTCCGACTTCAACAAATAATGAGATTTAATTACGGTGACTCATACTACTTCAACAAAATACTCGATATGTGCTATGCCAAACGCAAATATTGAAGATCGAGTAGTTTCGTACTTCCTCCGTTTCATAAAGATTACTATTAAAAAAAATTAGTTTCATAATAAGTATAGATGTTTGGTATATGTAAAATTTGATAATGAAATTAAAACAATTAATATATATTGTAAATCTGTAATTATAAAATAAAATTATGTTCTTACACAAAGTTAATTAACGTGCACAACTTTAAACTAAACACCTATCTTCATGAAGGAGAGTAACGAAAACAAACTCAAATCAGATTCGATATGCAGATATTACAGCACATAGTATAAATGTTATTCACGTGTATTTAACCTTTAAAATTGTATGCCCTAGCCTCCGTTTCTCTCTGGCACATCAACCGAGATCTCCTCCTCCGGCGGTGCCGAGTCCGATCAGCGTCGCTGGGACTTGGTTTCTTCATCTCCACGACGGTCTCTTCCTCTGTTTTCTTCTCGTTTTTAGTTTCAGTTTTCCCGAAGATAGTTTGCAATCCCAGATCTCATCTCCGCCCATGTGTAAGCTTCATTCATCCCTGTCGCCCCCGCTCCTGGATTCTCCTCTTGGTGATCTTACCATCTCGAGTTTCCACCCATCTGCTACCGCTCGAGAGATCCGTCAATGTCCCTCTAGGCTCGATTTCTGTCTGTCCCACCATTCCTATAAGCCGTCAAGTATAACATCTTTCCGCTCCTTGGATCCAGATCCTCTCACCAAGTACTTTGCTTGGATGCAGTTGGACGGAAGCTCTGTCTTGACGCTAGCACCGGTGATCCGCTTGACGACGAACCCTTCCTCCTTGGTGACCCCTGTCTCTCTCTCGGTTAACCTCTGTCCCAGATATATTCCCCATTCTTATGTTCAAACCCTGGAAGATAGTTTACCTTCGATAAACTATAAGTCATCCCTGACCTGGAACTGCCTTAGAACCCCTGAACTTAATTGCTTAGTAAGACCAAATCGTTTAATATCTTTGTATACTGCTTGGTCAAGTCGAGTTACACTCGGTAGCAGATACTTAGATATTTCGGTTGTGGTTGATTCTTCTTTGTGTCAAGACCAGTTAAGTAGCTTGGTCTGGAAGCTCGCAATGCTGCTCATTGATAATGGTGGTTTATCCCTATTGCTTGCTCTCCCTGATCCTTTAGTATATATATCACCAGTAGCTCAACTTATTTAGTGTCAACTTGTAACTAGGCCTAATCCGAATTCCACTCTTCCCCTATCTAGTCAATGTCTGCTTAGCTTAAGTATACCGCTAGTCCGAAGACTGCTAGTGAAAATTAACCAGCATCTATTGCTAAATTGACCCAAGAGTTTCTTAAGAACCCTGTTACTAGAGGCCCTTAAGGATGACCCCTAAAAGGAGATTGTTTTTTGAAGATTGGCATTATGATCCCACCTCTATGGGGAGGGGGTTACCTCTGCTTCATCAACCTCTCCTTCCTCCCTTGCCGTCTGTTTATGATCTCTACCTGCTTCTGCATCAACTTTTTGAAGTACTCTCAGTTAAGCCTGAAGATATGCGGCATTATGATCTCTGTTAAAAGCAGCAGTGGTTAACGTAATATCACCAAGGTATCCTCACCCAAACGCAGAGTTGCAACCACCACTATTATGGTCGATCTGCAGAGTAACACCACCTTTGCTCGCCCCCTTGACAAGGCTCTTACGAGAATTTCAGCCTTGGTCTTTCTTTTGCCAATTAGTCTTTGTTTTAAGATAATGGCCAGTTTCTCTTCCCCTGACCTGCTCATGGAAGATGCATCGATATGCCTTGATCTCACAGGTTCCAGAAAGCTATCAAGCCTTTGGTACATAGCTCTCAAGCATCTAATATCTGTTGCCTCTATCTATCTTTATTGGTTTGATGTATTATTTTTTAGTATAAATGTTATTCAATAATCAATAATTAGTCTTTAGTTTTCATAGAATGTTATTAAATAATAGTGAAATAATACTATATGTTAAACTATAATACAAAATAGAACTATATTCAGTATGAATATATAACCTTGATTTACTGTTTGGTGATATACCTTTCCATGAAGTCATTTCAATTGCTTCAACCGTACCACGTTATGTCATTGACCCACTTTTTAAATTTTAAATGTTACTTGACCAATTTTGATTAGGTAATCAGACATTTATTTGATTTTTTACCCATTATTACACTATCACCCATTCTAAAAAATTCTGGTCACATTCATATTTCACCGTTACTATATATGTTGATTACATTATAACATATTTCACGTTAGTTGTTTAGTAATAAAGCAAACACACAACATTGTCAGTTGTTTCTGTTGGCAATGAAGTTGGTAAGAGCAATCAAAGGTTTCACTTTGTCCGAATTAAACCCTTGAAGATGTTCTCTCGCATCTCTCTTCAACTTCTTCATAAACTCCTTCGATTTCTCTAGACCAATCACTTTCGGATACGTCAGCTTACCGGCGATCAAATCTTTCCCAGCGGTCTTCCCTAATTCTTCCGACGACTTCGTCTCATCCAAAATATCATCAACCACCTGAAACAACAATCCAATACACCTCGCAAAGCTTCTCACTTTCTCAATCTCTTCCTCTGAACCACCACCAATAACCGCTCCGATTACCGCCGATGCTTCGAGCAATGAACCGGTTTTATGAACATGAATAAACTCAAGATCCTCTAAACCAACGTCGTTTTGATCCAACCCTTCACTGCTCAAATCCTTAGCTTGTCCCGCCACGAGTCCTTTCGTTCCAATAGACTTAGCCAGTTCTTTAACGGCCCTAACCATTTTCTTGGACGACACGTCAGCTTCGGTCAAATGCTCGAAAGCTAAAGCTAAAAGTGCACCGCCGGAGAGGATGGCCACGCTTTCTCCGAAGACTTTGTGTGTAGTTGGTTTACCTCGTCGGAGATCGTCATTGTCCATACAAGGAAGATCGTCTTTGATGAGAGACATTGTGTGAATCATCTCAACCGCACAAGCCGCTGGAATCGCCAAACGCTCTTCCCCGCCGACTAGCTCGCAAGCCGCGAGGCATAGTATTGGCCTGACGCGTTTGCCGCCGGCGAGAACCGCGTAACGCATTGCGTTATGGATGTTGAGTGGCTCGATGAGTGGAATGGCTTCGTCTAATGCTCTGTTTATTGACTCTGCTCTGCTGATCATGTACGTTCTGAAATCGAAATCAAAACCGAAACAGTTTTCTTCTTTGTTTTCCGGTTGGATTGATGAATCAAGAAACTCACGGACGTCTTTTCTGGCAAAAACAGTTGCGGCGACCGGAGATTTGATTGGGAGGTGGAGGAGACGGATCAGCCACCGCGTTTTCGCGGGACTCAGCCATGGTTTTAGAGTTGTAAACACGAAGTGTAGAGATAGAAACAAGAGTAAAAGATAGAGAAAGATGGTTTGAGCTTCCATTTTGATCAACATAAAGATGATTGATTGATTTTTGATTCTTCTTCTTTATAACACAGTCTTATATTTTTTATTTTCTTGGAGTTTTAGACGTAAGGTCAACGACAAGGCACGTCGTGGGATAGTTGTTTAAACCGTTTATAAGATTTTATTAATATTTTGAGCATGGCTTGGATCCAAACCGTTTAAACTGGGGTTTGTATTAAAGACTTTGGAGTGAATTAATCGATTCGAACCGGGAACAGAGAAATCAAAACCGTAATTTGCATGAGGCGGATGGTATCTATCTTCATTGCAAATGGAAGTGGAGAGAAACATGACAACCTAATCCCTAGTTTTCATCAACATTTCACGTTTTGGTTTTTGTTTTCATGTGGTGGTTTTTAATTAATTTATTTATCGTTTTCTCATGCACGATCGACGCATGGTTTCGTAACATTGAACCTGTTTTTTGATAACGTTTTGGATGTTTCTTCGATGAAGAAATATTAACGAATGCAAGCCTCTTTTGTGGAATCTAGTCAGTGTGTTCATATTGACATATTGTTTCCGTTTATGTTAACACAAAAATTACAAAGGCCCAAATTAAATTTTATAAAAGCCCAAATTTAATTTCATAAATTGATTACGATTTAAGATTACTACTTATTTATTCTAACCTAAATTCATCGACATCGAAAGTTCACACGAGTTTTTGGTGGTGAGGAGATCGAACTCGGTTTTTCGATCAGGTAATGAATCTATTCACTCGCTTAATTTCGCTTTATATCTAGAAATTGTTGTGTTTTTCGTGTGAGATAATAGTATCTTGCCAGCTGTTTTATACATTTGGTGATGCTTGCTTGGTGTGAGATTATAGTATCTAGCAGTGATTCATGTTGTTTTTAACAAAACGTGTTATCTGTTTTCATAAACTTGAATTGAATCTAAGCAAATTTTTAAGAGAGTCCATCATTTCCATGTTTAGTTTGAGTTTTTTTAGGTGAATATGGATAAGTCTTGGATAACAAAACATCGACTGTCTCAAGATTACATAACCGGAGTCAAGGATTTTTTGGATTTTGCCTTCGGTAACATTAAGGCAGAGATGGTGAAATGTCCTTGTCGACGTTGCTGCCTTGTCAAGTATAAGTTTAGAGTTGACATTGAAGGTGATTTGATGTGGTATGGTTTTCTAAGCACATACACAAATTGGTAACTACACGGTGAAGAGTTTGATCGCCTAAATTAGTTCAGATCACCAACTCTTAAATAAAGCTTGCTAGTTCCTTTGAAGCTTTTCTTGAATATTGCAGAGACATTCAATTCCAAGCAAGTATATGACTGTTTTCTTATAAGATTATCAACAGTGCTAAGAGTTGTTTTCTATGGGCTCATAAAGCTTGCTACTTCTGTTCAAGTTCTTATTGAATCTTGCAAAGTAAATGTCGTATACACGAAAGTAAAAGTGTGTGTTTTCAATTTCAAAATACTTTATGTAGATATACTTATTAAATGAAGTCATGAACCACACCTTCACAACTATTTCGTTGAGTCAGTGAAAAATGTCATAATCTACATAAGACAAATCTAGTAATATCTTACAAGACATGCCCATAATTTAAAGAAGACTCTGATAAAATGTTTGCATACCCACCAATTTTTTTTCAATGTGCCTAAGAAGAAAGAGCCCTAGCTAGGTATCTTAATTCATCTCCGACTATTACTTTATGTCTAATGAAAACACACAAAATTTCAAACACAATTGTAAAGGAAGAACAATAATTTAACAAGCAAAACCTAAACATGGGATGTAGAAGGATGAACAACTTTGTTTTGTCTCCCTGCAAGCCACAGCATGGTCCTCCTAGCAAAAGATGGTGTTTTCGTCTCCAAAGATTCCAAATTTTCTCTCTTTTGATTCTCGTCATCGATCTCAAGAGGAATCAGTTTGTTTGGAAATGGGACTGAAGAGGAAGACACTGAAGAACAATCCTGATCTCTAGCAGTAGTACCCATTTGCTTCTCCTTTTTACTCCTTAACCAGATTTTAGACAAAGAAAAGCTCTCTCTTTCCAACGCACTCTTCTCAGTTCCCTTAACTGTTGGATCAAAACCGCAATCGGACATAATGGCCCTGTGGCCGGGCAAGCGACAGTCTTTCCCCGATAGTTTCTTGATGGAAACGTGAACCTTAAGTGTAGCTTCTTGGTCCATAATATACTCATATGAGCCCATTGACAAACACCTTCTTCCATCCAAATTGCTATTACCACTTACGCTATTGTTGTTGTTATTGTTACTTCCTTCACCAACATGATCTATGTTCCTAAACTTCCCTAACTTAACTTCTAAAGGAACAACCTTTCTATCCAAACTAACCCATTCACCATCCGGGTCGCATGATTTACGACCCGACCTAACCCGGGTCGACCCAAAAGAATTGTTCCCATCAAAACCCAAATGAGAATTGGACTCAAGAGTAGGAACCATATCTCTCGAGCTTTGTTCACTCTCAAGAACAAGTAAATACGAGGAGCTTGGGTTGTGATGAGATGAGAAACCAGAGAGAAGGTTAGATCTGCACAAGGGACAAGTCGAGTGAGAGAGAAGCCACGTATCGATACATCCAACATGAAAAGCATGGCTGCATTTAGGCAAGAGTCGTAGTTTGTCCTCTGTCTCGAACTCACAGAGACAAACCGGACAATCAAAAGGAGAGATTTTGAGACCCATGATGGATTTGTACTGAAAGACAGGTAACGTGTCGATTAAGGACTGGTCAACGCCAGAATCGTGGAGGCTAAAGAGTTGCTGAAGCTGGCCTTGAAGAGCTGTGACGTTGTCTAAGTAATCTTCTCTGTTTTGTGTTGATGGTGTGAGGAGGAACTTGACAAGGATGTGGACAAGACCAGAGATGAAGAAGATGATCGAGAGGATTATGATTATTAGGAGAATGTTTGGAGTAATTCTGCTGTTTAAATCGAAGCTTGTGTTTGATTTGAGAGGTAAGAGTGGTGGTGGTGATGAGGGAGAGATGATGCTATTCATGTTTTCTTGAGATTTAGGGAAAAAAAAAAAAACAGTTATTAATGCATGCTCTGTTTCTTTTTTGAGATTTTGGTTTATCTTGAAATTGGAAGAAGAGAGGAAATAAAAATTTGAGCTCAAAAGTTTTTTTGAAATTTATGAGACAGAGTGATGATTAAGAGAATTACAGGTTGGACCATAGATGGTGACAGATGAGCAAATTTATTACATTTTTATGGATATTTTTTATTTCTTTAACAAAAGAAGAGAGTGTTTGAAATGATTTTTTAAAATTCTGAAATTAATGTGATTTGGATCTTAGTATTTAATTACCTAAAAAAATACAAAGTCAACGAATCGTTTCTTTAAATAAAAAAGACTCATACAAAGATCACTTTCTTACATGAATAATAATATCTTATGCTTTTTATAACCAAACCTCGGGCTTCCATGTTAAAGCCAACCGGACAAACGATATAATTGTACAATCCATAAGAAAAAAACATTTTTCTGACAATTTAAGCTGTAATGTATAACATTCTGAGTTTGAATTCAAAATATCATTAAGATTCCAAACCACTAGACTAAGAAGACTCCAGGCTATGTATTTTATTTATCTAAATACTTTAAACTGATTAGTGATCCAATGCGTCTAATTAATGTGGAAGCTAAACGAGATCAACTATGTCATTTGCGCATGTTATTATTGCCTTTGTCAATACTGATCATATATAGGAGATGGCGGTTTGACGTCCTTATATACAAAATCGTTTCTGTACGTATTAGTTTGGACTACTCTTGCGTGTTAAATGAACTATAAAAACGTTTACGTGACAAATACTTTTCAATGCTCAGATCAAATATAAACCACTCGACTACAAATATAAATGACAAAATGGATGATGATCTGAGTCTTGTTTTTTTAGAAGATTTGCGACTCAAGTCTAACATGGTACAAGTTCTCTGATTGTTATATCAACTATATTCGACCTTCCAAATATGGGCATCTTTTATTATAGATAGATATTTTAGTATAGTTTTGGAACCAACTGGGCATGCCGTTGATTTAAGCGGCTGAAAACTTCATGTGCTAGGTTTTGCACTTGCCTACGCAGCTCGTGTTATTGTAGGTGTTGTTATTGCTTTCTTTTTTAATACAGGGCTTCTTTGTACTTGTTGTTTTGGCTTGGATTTTGATATTTGAAGGGCTACTTTGCAAGGAAGTCTAAGTTATTCGACCTTCGATTTGGTCTATGTTGGTTCCATATATAGTATATACTAAATTTATTTAGAACAACAGTATACTGTAATACTAATAACTAATGGTAGCTTAAAAAAGAGTGTACTAGAAAAGTCATAAAAAATTAATTTAATAGGTATGAGCTAAGTTGATTTTCAAATTAATATACGAAGAGTATTACATTAAAAAAGTAGCATGGAACATAATTTGTTATTAAAAAAAAAAAAAAATAGTAGTAAACAAACATTCTATGTTGAGAAAAGAGAAACACGAAGGAGATGAAACAGGAAGCCGACATGGAAAATGGTTGTATGAGTTGTTAACTCGAGGTTGATC